>JAJPUD010013531.1:25372-37400 GCA_023553655.1 Myrmecobius fasciatus
TTCTATAGATGAAGGTGGCTTTTCATTTTTGATTCTTTGGTCTGGATTTGTAATTTTATTGTGAGAGGGAATTCCTGGTATGTAAATTTTTTCTCCCAATGCAGATAGAAAACTTTTCTGTAAACTAAATTTTTTTCGAGAATAGCACGGGAGCACAAAATCAGTCAGAAATCTGACTATAGTCGCACTCTAGCTGGTGTCAGATAAGATGAACCCATAACTTTCTGATTTCAAGTCTTTCTCTCTAAACACCATACCATATTGTATGATGTGTTACTTTTATTATTGACAACACTATTTTATTAACTTTATTTAGCAAGTACTTTGGGCAAAACGGATATTTATTAAATGCTGTTGGAACTGAATTAAATATTGGAACTCTAAAGAAAGAGTAACCTAGGGGCAGCTAGGTGGCACAGTGGATAGAGCACCAGCCCTGAAGTCAGGAGGACCTGAGTTCAAATCTGGTCTCAGACACTTAACATTCCCTAGCTGTGTGACCCTGGGCAAGTCACTTAACCTCAATTGCCTTAGCAAAAAAAAATAATAAATAAATAAAAGAAAGAGTAACCTAATCAAAATGTACTTCCATGCATTATTCTATTCTATTAATGGCTAACTATTTTAAAATTAAGTATCACAAAACATAGATTGTAGAGGGAGTTATGGAAGGATGGGTGATTTTTAAAAGATAAAATAAGTAAACAATTATCAAGTATGGACTGAATGTCTGCTTTATTCCTATTCCCCAACACCCCTCTTTTCCCCCAACATTCCAGTGACCTTATTTTAAAGTCTTTGCTTCAAGTTACTTAATGACATTACTTGGATATCTTTGTTTGATCTTTTGAGCATCAATAGGCCTTTTGTTCAAGAAATTCCAATATAACTTGGACTGCCATTCTATTAAGGTGATTTTAAAAATGTTATGCCAACAAAAGAAATTTGGAAACAATTAAGATCCATAAATTATTTCAGGTCATTAAAAATAAATTACATTTTAACCTTATCCCTAGATAGTTTGTAGTTTTCTCACACACTTGACTTGATCTATTGTTCTTACCACTGATTTTTGATGTATATGTTACAATAATTTGACACCTCCCCTTTTATTAGCTTAACCTACTTAGGATGGAATCTTCAACAATGCAGAGGATATAATTTTTGTAGCATCTTATTAAAGATTCCATTGATAGCCTTAGCAATCAAAGTTTTAAGCCCAATTAGGATGATAGGAGTTATCTCATGCTAGTTTATATAATGAATAGAAACCATGTCAGTTATTAACATTAAACCTCAATATTTCTTAGTTTAGATTTTGCACAGGAGGAAAAGTAGAATCAATGTCTTGCTAACTTGGCAGAGTGTTTGATGATGAAATAATATTATCAAAGTGTAATAAGAGAACTACTCAGAACCTTAGCTGTTCAATTGCATAATATTGAGTCTAAATGATCCAAAACGAATCTAAAATGACACCAAAGGAAGATTTGTGTGTTTAAACATTTTAATTAGCATCTGTACTCTGCTAGCACATTTAACTTTTTAAAAGTTTGATAAAATCTAATCTAGATTGGATTATCCATTGTACCTGTTCTTTCATTTAATCTGTACCACAATACTAGCCCTATTTAAGGCAGGCAACTGTCAATCACATTTCAAAGTTGAAAATATTTAGCAAATTATGAAAGACAATGCAGCTAGTTATAGAAATATCCCTTTTTCTGAATCTCAGCCCATTGCCCTTTGCACAATATATTAAAGGGTAATGTGGCCTATAGAATAGTATGAAAATGCAGTAGAGCAGGGTAAATTTGGAGTCAGGAAGACCTGTGTTCTAATTTTATATCTGTTGCCTTTGAAGTGGATGATATTGTAAAAGTCTTTAATTTTCTTGAGCTTCAGTAGTCTCATCTATAAAATGAGGATAACTCTAATAGCAATCTTACAAGACTAATTTAAAGATTAAATAAGAGAATACAAGCAAAGTGATTACAGAAACTTAAAGTAAAATATAATGTAAGCTTTTTATTTTATGCCATGCATGGATAAATTATTACAATGATAAGTAATTGAATCCATCCAGATTGATTCTGAAATAATGCCAACATATGTTCATGTATATTTTGTCTGACTAATTCTTACAGGACATTGAAGAACTTCCTTTAATATCTGGGAAGCCACATAGTTATCTGTGCTCAGGTAGCCTAATGCTTAGCATACCACAATGAATAAGCTGAAAAGCCCCAATGCAAACAACCACATCTCATCTGCAGTTCCCAGAGTCATCATCAGTTTTCCCTAAGAAAGTCCAGATTCTACTTGACCTGGATGAAACAGGAACCCTAAGTCAGTGTTCAAATCAGTCAGTGCTCAAGCCCAGAACAAACAGTGCTACCACTTCCACATCACTGTCCACTTCTATCTTAGACATTAAGCTGGTGCTCAAGACTAGTTGAAATCTTTGAGTGCAGCCAACACTATTTCTTGATTAGTTGAAGAATCTTATCTAAAATTGAAAGCAAAGGCTGCTGGAAAGGTGACATTTGTGATTCAAGAATAGCAATACTATGCTTTTCTACCCAATATCAGAGCTGGATTTGATATAGTATGCTTTCTGTGCTTCCTTCCACTCCTTAAAAAATGAGTGGCAAAAGAAAGGATGTCCAATTACTAATTCCAAAGTTTAGTCATTAAATTTATGAAACAAAAAGGCTAATAAATAGATGATAAAACATCTGTATATAACATTAATCCCACCACATGTCTCTCAAAAATGAACTCTACATGAGCATATCAATATTCTAACATAAGACAGCATCACAGAAACTCAAAAATTTACAAAATAGATGCTTTTAAAGAGCACAGAAACAAACATGATGCCCTCCAAAGCTAACTCTTTCAAGAACATGAAGCATAAAGATATTTGTTTGACTATGGTAATGTGAAAAGTGTTTTACAGGATATACCACAATTATTTAAGCAATGTAATACATACATACATACATACATACATACATATATATACATATATATATATATATAAGATTCTGAATCTCAGTAAAAGTTGTATGCAATGTGTGCTGCCCAAGTTTACTGTATCAACTGCTAATTCCATGTGAACATTGAATAGGAGGAAAAACTCTATAAACTAGTTGGATATGATTGATAATATTTTTGTTACAAATTGATCCTATAATTATTATAGTATTCAAATACCTTCTGAAAAAATATATCATTTGTCCAAAGACATGGAAAAAAGGCATTAGACTTAGAATTAATGCTACTGGGACCCACAGGGTTAACATTATTTCATAATGAAAGTAGAAATGAATAGTAAGAAATAGCAAAAAATCCACTATCTATTAGACCACTTGGTAGTAAATGGAACAAAAACCTGGAAGGAAATGAGTATTAATTAAAGTCATGCTTTCTATCATGATACCCAGAAGAGGAACAAAGTTTGTATGGAGCTTAATTAAATCCAATTCCAAAAACCATGTATTAAGCACTATTTGCAAAGGGCTGAATTTGTCACTGGTGATGTAAAGAAAGAGTGAAAAATAGTTCCTGCTATCAAAGAAGCTATATTTTCTTAAATATAATATTTGATTTTAGGAAAATTCACAGTAGATATGATATGATTACTGGGATAAGGGGGAGTGCCTTTTCTCTAGGACTTTTAAAAATCAAATGTAATTCCAAGCTAGTTGGAGTCATATATGTAATTCACCTCTTGAAGGATCAAAGAAAAATAAAAAGCCAACTAAGCAACTCTAATTCATTTAATAACAATGATGATAAGCTATCTAATGAGTATAAATAATGGCATAATACAAAATAATAGAAAATCAAAATGTTAGCTAATCTATAGGATTCAAAGCTTGGTGGCAGAATTAGAACTGATAATAAACAAGTTAAAGGATTGATGCTCTTCACATAACATAAAATCAAAAAAAATTATTCAGAAAACTAAGATTATAAAGACACCTAAAGGTGATAAGGGAAATGATAAAATAAAATATAATTAATTTGGTTTAAATCCTCCTGGACTCAGATTAGGAGAACAGAACAAGAACAAGAATTTCTATACTATGGAATTTTCAGTACCAAAATTTGATTTTTGGTTAGAGTTTCATTACTTTTAAGAGAGAGAAAAATAGCCCAGGGACAAATTATTCCTCAACACCTCCATGACTAAAAAAGAAATCTGTTGAAAGTCATATATATGCAGCTTCTTTTGCAATTTTGAAGTTTTCAACTCCTTTTTCATTTTAAAACATAGACTTTCTAGACCAGGCAAAGTTCCTGATAAAGAGTACCCATTACTATGTCTTGGTAGCTGCAAACATTTCATTCAGGCCAAAATCATTGATGATCCACTTTGACAATTTCTAACAGAAATCATCTACTTTTTGTGAAAACACTTGGAATACAGATGATCTCAAGTAAATATTTTGGGCAAAGTTGAGTTCTATTCTTAATTTAATGTTCAATTTATTTTTTATTAAATAAACATGATTTATATTTTGTTTTTTATCTGCAGAGTACCCTGTAGTACAGAATCTCTGTCTTCATTATGCTGCACACTAGTGATATTAGTACCAGAAAACATTCAACTGCATTATATATATACATATACATATATATAATATGTATATGTATATAGATAGATAGATAGATAGATAGATAGATAGATAGATAGATAGATAGATAGATCTTGGTTATATAAGGTGGTATAAGAAATGTTAAGGAAATCAAGTAATAAATATTCTACATGCAGTTAGGTACAACATATTGTGCTCTGTAGCTTGGAACTATAGGAATGCATTTGCCATGTTGCTTTTCTCCAAGTATTTACTACCTACCTGTGTAGATAAAACAGATAAACATTAATCTAATACAAAAGTATATAAACAGGTTCAAAAGTCCTGCATTTCTGCCAGATCTTCCAGTATCTCAGATAAGTCATTTTATCTCTCTTATTATTAACTTCCATGTCAGAAAAATGTGGGAGTTCCATTATTACAAAGAATGGCTTCCAAAGATGAGAGTATAGTCTATATGAAAAAGAATGACATTCATGAATACTCTGAAGAAATTTATAAATGTCTGAGAGGATGGGACCAGAACTTCCAGATAAAATCCAGTTCAGTTCACTGACTACAATGAATAGACACAACTGATATGGATTTCAAACCTTAAGTAGCATATACAGTTGATCCTCTGATCAGTTTGATAAGTTCCCAGATATAACATAATATATAAATAATCTTTTAGATATTTAAAAATTTTAACCAATCAAAGTAAACATCTCTCAGACAGTTGGATGTGGGAGGTGATGAAAGTAATCAAAATTCAAATTGATATTTGAAATTTAAAACATAAAATGTGCAAGATTTTATTGAAAATGTGAAATAAGTGAAATATTCATTAAGGCAATAGTTTCATATTTAAAATTTTTAAAGATATCTATTATCATTTTGATGCTTAGGTATCTGTGGATGCCATTAATTCTTTCAGACCATTGGTATGGCAAAGGAGAAATGCTAAACAATGATATGGTTTAGTGGTAGTAAATGTATGGAGTTCAAGGGAAATTAATATATTGCATAACCTATTGGTTTTTTGGGGAAAAAGATTTCTTTCCTTGTCAAATTCTGAAGTTTATGCCTAACATTGCACAATATAATAGATATATCTCAATATTTTGTAGAAATTTTTTTTTAAATCCCACCTTTTGAATTGTAGAGATGATGTCAGTGACATTGCAATATAGTTCAAAGTTACTTTTTAACTAGAGGAATGAGGAACTTCTGTGTTCCATTCTTGGTTCTGTCATTAACTAGAATAGCTATTAGTCTGTCCTGTATTTCAATCTATTCCAAAAAAAAGTCTGATAGCATTGTTCCCTTCAGTAGTATCTTCATGTTCACAAGATGTCAACAAAGAGGAAAGGTGTACTTCTTAGGCACAGATGTGCTAATAAAACCAAATGTTGTGAAAATCTGGAAATAAGGTTTTTCCTGGTGATATTAGACCTGATAAAAGGAAAAGACTTTTGCTTGGTCATGGTTCTTAATCTGTTTAGAAACAGATAATGCCAGAATATAGAGAACTGGAGCATAAGTATGTTTTCCATTATTTTTAACATGTTAAAAATGTTTGTGGACAATTGAGTTAAATGATGGCTGAAGAAAAAAATTAATTTTCACTGCATCTGAAGAGATCTGTTGATCCGTGACTAGACATATGGAGTTTTTAGGAAAGGAATTCAAAAGACCCTCATTTCCATCTATTATAAATCAATTATTCAAAAGGACATCATTTGAAGCAAACAATTAATTGGAAAAAAATAAGCAACAAAGAATGAGTCCTTTTGGAGAAAGTGACTTCAATCTCTACCTTTTTTATTTTCTGATTCTGTGTTATTCAAAGTAACTTATTCTCACATTGAAGCAATTGCCATTGTATTCAATATAAGAAATAAATTTCTAAAAATGAATTATTGCTATGCAAAAATCTTGATGAGTTTAAATCTTAGGTGGAATTATCTTTTTCATCGGGTACTAGAATGTTCAATAATGCACATTGGGGAAGTATTCTTTCTCCTAGAGGAAAAAAAAAACACTTCTTGTGTGTCAAAATAAAATGCAGGTTCCAAAATATCTAATTTTGTTCTGTTTGACATATTACTTTCCCTCCTTTCTCGTCTATGCTGAAGCCTTCCTGATTATGCATGATCCCTCATTCTCTGCATCCAAGATGCACACACAAAAAAATCAAAATTTTCATTAAAAACACCCACCCACACAGTACCAGCTGTCGTTGTATCATATTTGTTGCCTAATTTAAAGACGGAAGTTTCATTTCATGTGTTCTTCATTTAATTGTATTTTATACCTTTTAAAGCAATACCAGGTTTGGATGAAACACTTTCTACAGAATAACTGTACTTTATAAATTAGTCTATGACAATTACAGTTTCTTTTTGCTATAACCAATCCATTATATCTGTCATTTCCTCCTTTGATTCATATGAGGACCCAACTTCCCCCCAAAGAAGAAGGCTTGAGAATGTAAATATAGCCATTAAATCTAATACCACAACCATGGAAATTTACTGGCAAAGCTGATTTGTAGCATATGCCTTGGAAGACATTCTCCTGCTAAATTTGTAGGTAAGTGATCATGACTGTCAATAATAATCTGTATATATCCTAGAATTAAGGGATCCTTGACTTGCTTCCATTACTTGTTAAGTCAGGTGATTTCAAGGTATCCAACTAAACTACTTCCCAAATGTTTCTGATATTAAAAAAAAGAGTAAACATCTACAAATTTTACAGGGGAGTTCTGAAAATAAGTGACAAGAGAAAGAGAAGTTGCTTTCCAAATAATATTTATGTTGGCTGTTTCTCCCCAGCAGAGTCAGTAAAAGACAGAAGGTGTTACATAATGAAACACACCCACAAATGAGATTTCTTTCTCTATAGATCACACAATTTGATGGCATATACTGCTCACCTTTTCATTTCACTCATAGATGATATCTACCCACTCTTTGATTTCCCTAATTAAAGCTATAAAATACCTATTTTAAATTCCATGTGCTTTCTCTTCTGTTAGCTTCTGGTAACTATTACATTGTTTTTCCTCATTTAAAAATATTAATTTCCTTTTTTTAGGGATGTTATTCTATTGGCCCTCCCAAAGAGCTGTTATTTGTTCCCCATCATGCAAGCCACACACCAGATTTACCCTGAAGAGTTAAAATGTGACAGAAGGAAAAGAAACCCAATTGACAACAATTTTAAAAAGTAATTTTCAAATTGCCTCAAACCCAAATAACATCATCTATTCTATTTATGCTTTAATTTCTGAGTGTGTGTGTATATGTGTGTTATTTTTTTTTACATAGGGGAATAATCTCATGAACATGCCCTTTCCAAAATGTTTTGATCTATTCCCAATGTATAGACATTTAGTAACTTCCCATGCCTAAAATATTCATTTTTTTCCACTGGTTTACTTCTCCTTTTGTCTATATCTTCTGGGACACACACATTCAATTTTCCAGCATTTTCAGAAATCATGACCTATCTTCCTCCACTTATAAGGAACTATACCAAACACCAACGCTTCTTTTTGTTTAGCAGATAATAGATGTCTTCATTGCCATAAGAACCAAGTCTCCAGATTACTACTTCTCTAATAAAAGCAAATTTCAAAATTTCCTCTTCCTTTTATTTTTCTTTCAAGTTTATTTTTATTTTCTCTAATCCATCTACTCAACAGGATTAATGACTCTAATTCTTTTTTAAAATCACAATCTCATTAATGTCCTCAGGGGTGAGCCTTCCAATTCCACTTCCACACTCACTCCAAAAACCATCATCTACATACCTCATCTCTTTCAGATTTTTAAAAATTAATTTTATCATATTAATAATAGCTATATAATTTGCAGGACTTTTTGGAGTAAATAGGTGAGGGGGGAGGTTTAAATATGAGTAGATGGGCTCTATCCAAGTGAATAATTATGCCAGATTCATGAAGACTTAGAGGATTGGTTCAGAGATAAAAGTAATGTCTTCATCCAAAGGGGCAAAGAGCTCTTCCTGCTCCATAATTAACTGAGAGCAAGCAATTCAATAGGAAGATCCCTGTTTGACAGTGAAATCAGGGATTATGGCTACTTCAAGGAATAGAGGATACCAAGGAAAACCATGGATCAAACAAAGACAGAGAGGCGGGAAGAGATAGGACCTCAACTTGGAGATAAGACACACACTGTCTGAAATAATAGAATCCCATGCAAGCTTACCCATCATGCCCACCATTCCCTTTTTTGCCCCCTTTGGAGAGATGGGCATTGGGGCCCCTTACCTTGGCTGCAGTCCTTGCCACGGAAGCCAGTTCGGGAACAGTCACACACCGCTTTGTCATCCACCACGGAGCAGACTCCTCCATTGAGGCATACGCCTCCCTCGCCCTCCTCCCCAACCTCACATGGGCTTCCCCCACCACTACTGGGAGGCTCATCCTCCAGTTTCACCTCGCCACTCTCCACTGGCAAGGCCTGGGATGAGTTCACCCGCACATCACGAATCCACCCTTTGAAGGGTTCCCGCTCCCTCACTGAGGCCAATGTCAATTTCAGTGCTGCAACCCGTAGTTCAGGAGGCAGGCCACCCACAAACAGACCACTGAATACTGTCATATCGCGTCGCTTAGACTTGACCTCCACCCACTTGGCCTCTGTTTGGTCGATGAGCAAAGTTGTGTTTCGGAATTGACGGCGAATCCGCACAGTGTGCCAAGTACCATCATTGACTGGTGTATCCGACAAGAGGACTGCAGGCTCAGCACAGAAGATTGAAAAGCTGAGCTGCAACCGGCCACCTCGGGTAAGGATCAGCTCCAAGAAGTCACAGAAACCTTCATCATCAAAGTAGAGAACTAGGCCCCGGGCACTTCGCGTCTTCAGCTGGAAACTCATCTCGCTCTCACAGCAGGCATTCCACTTGGGGAATCGTGTCCACTGACCATCAGCCCCCGGGAACTCCAGTCCGCTGCCCAGTTCTGCCCAGCACCCCAGAAGTAAGAGTGAGAGGCATACAAGGAAGCAGCCCCCACGCTGGAGCAGCGCCGTCCCCATGCTAGGGGCTGGGGTGCGGCGCGGTGACACAGGGGGGGACAGGTTCAAAATCTTCCTAGACACCTTAAGGTGGAATTAGGGAGGGGGTCAGGGAGTAAAAAGGGGTAGGAATAGGATGAAAAATGGTTGGAATATGAATGTTCCCTTCTTTACCTGATACCCTCTTTTTTTTTTTCTTTTTCCAAAAGCCTCTCACCCTCTCTGTATATTTCCTACCCCACTGGAAAATATCAGCCCTAGTGGAATAGTATAGCCATAGAACTTCCAGGCCAAAGGGTGAATAAACCTTGAGGAAATGTGCTAAAACTTTATAAAGAACAAAGTAAGAAAAAAATGTTGATCTCTTAGGCAGAAGATATGGGCTTTTGATTCAATGAATGAGTCAGCAGACACTCCCACTCCCAAATGCAATAATCCTTCAGATTCTTCTGGTGGTGGCAACAAGACAGATGTGTAGGAAAAACAAAACAAAACACCAAACTTCTCAGATGTCTGACAATCTAATATTAATATTTCCACATGCCTGCATATGTATATCTTCACATGTTACCCCCAACAGAATAGTCCCCAGTAAGGGGAAGAAAAGTCCTTATCTTCTTTAGAACATCAATTATCAATTTCAAACTTGCCTACCAATAAAGGTTCTGTCAGATCACAAAACATTGGTCCCACTGCAGCCAGGGCAGACTGTTAGCCTCCTTGCTCATGACTTTCTCAAGCTATTTTTTAATTCCCCTTTTATCTTCTTCCCAACAGTGGGGTTGAAGCCCAAAAGCTGTCAGATAGAAGGAGAGTTCCTTTAATTATAAAGCTCAACAGCTTCTCTTCTTTTCTCTCCTTCCATGCAAGGCCAAGCTCAACTTGGGTGCATGTTGATTGATGTGTTGGGTTTTTTGCTCTCTTTTTTTAATGACCCAGAAATCTGCAAAGAATTAAGAAAACAACATAAATTCTAAGTCTATTTACCATGTCAGTCAGTGAATTTCTTTATTATTTTACCAATTACTAGGCATAACTACTCTTTAATAGTACATCAGGCATAAAATTCATACAGTAAACAAAAGAGAACATGATAAATTATGTGTTTATTTAATCTAAAGTCTAGTGAAGCCATATAAAATGGCTTAATGCAAATTTGCTATTTCTTTTAGTAACTAACCAGCAGTCATTCAAACCAGGTTAGGGCAGGGATCTGATTTTCTTTATCTTCTTTATTTTTTAAGGAACTTTTCTTTTTTTAAAAAAAAAGTCTGAAAGAAGGGGATTAAGTCCAGCTTATTCTTCTTTTCTTTGAAATTTTCCTCCAGAAATGTATCTCCCCCTTCAGTATTACTTTTTTTCTGAGTAGAGATATATGAATATCATCTAGCCAGACCATAAAAATATGTGTGTATATATATGTACATATATATGTACATATATATGAATAGGTTTGAGGAGTTATAAAATAGATTAAAGAGTTTGTAGGAAAAGTCGACTTTTATTTGTACTGCCTTCCTACCATTTTATTTTCACAAGGAGAGATGATGCCACAAGGATTCCTTAGAAGATTCTTCAAATTTTTCAAAGGATTTTAGCTACTTTTTAAAAATTAGAATTGCCAAAATTCTCATAATACCTGGTTAAAATTCCATTGAATTATGGATTTTTTAAAAATAGCATTCACTTTTCTATTCATTTTCTATAAAGTATGCAATCCTCTAGGGTTTTTATGGTATTTAATATTTTCCTCATCACTATAGCAATCCAAGTCCTGTTCCATTCCTTATCTGGCTGTCCTCTAGTAGAATTTGTGTATCTCAAGAAGCAGCTGGCACACATGTCACCTCAGCTCTTGTGGCTCAAGAAATGCAAGGATTTAAAATCATACCTTTGAATCACCACTACCTCAGCATAAGCTCAACCCCCTTCTATGCTATTAAATCACCTCTCTTTATCACACTCTAATATGACAGGGTTTTTTTAAGTGATATAAAGTCACAAATATTGGGTATTATCCTAGCCAATTTTTTGTAAATAAAAGGGGGAGGGAGCATCTTGTGGGGACAAGAACAGCATCATGACTATGTTGTCTTGTCATGTCAAGAAGGCTTGTACATTATCCTACCCCTCCAAAAAAATTATCATCTGTACAAAGAAGCTCACTCTCTAATTAACACTTTTTTTTAAACAAGCAGAAACTAGCTGTAATTTATTGCACCGCATTGTGCTGCCGCTTCTGCACGGAGGGAGCTTGAAGCATTTCTCTTCAGTACAGAGCAATCCCTACAGGTGTCAGCTGAGAGCCACCAAGCTTGGGGATCCCACTTCAAGTTCCTCCCTAGATGAAATTGATGACTGGTTGTGTCTCTTCTCTCTCTCTCTCTC
>JAJPUD010013532.1:0-43972 GCA_023553655.1 Myrmecobius fasciatus
CCCCCCCCTAGTTAGGGTCATTCAGAATCATGAGCTCGCCCTCTTTTGGCACATTGATGAGAAGGGTTTCAAAGTCTTCGTAGCAATTGTCTTCGAGTCCCTCAGAGTTTGCAGGATTTGGCATGGTGGGAGTGTAGGCACTGATGCTGGTAGAGCTTTGCTGCAAGAGGCGCTGTTACAAGCCTCCTTTTGGTAGGCATACAGTTTGTGGACTAGACCAGCTTTGATGGCAAAATCTACACCAGCTTCCCGGTGCTCCCCTTCACTCCACGGTGTATCCAGCACCAACTTCAGTAAGCTGGCCTTCACGTGCCAGTCTTGTTTCACTCAGGACTGCTATTTGCGTGTAATGCCCGCCGAGTTCTCTCTCCAGAAGAGAGCTCTTCGTCTTTCAGATCCCTGGATTGGTGGTTGTCTCTAAGTGTGTGCACATGGCACAGACCCCTGGTGAGGAGAATCGTCTTTGGAGTTTTTGTACATTTTTACAACTATTTTGACCACGGGGTACGATACCCACCTCCTGCAGCAATCAGGTCAGAGAGGGGCAAGCAGAAAATGTTTAGAGTGCCTTTTCTAGCCCCTTTCTCACAGCCAGAGTTAAGCAGTGTGATTTTCAGAGGGCTGCTCAGGCACTCGGGGGTTGCCAAATCCCACTGCTGCTTTCAGTGAGAAGAAAACTCCATGGCCCGGGCTCCCTGTGTTCAGGGTTCTGACTACAATGGCCTGTGTCTCTGTGTCTGCTGCTTTGTCACTTGCTCATCACTTACAGGACTTTAAGATGGTAGAAATGGTAAAGTGGTGTGGGTTCTGTCTTGTGATTCGAGAGTAAATTGGACTTAAATGAGGCAGAGTTGCACAAACTCATCAGCCGCTCTTTCTTTTCCAGAGTCATCACTGTCCAGTAGCAGGACAGAGACAGGAAGACTGGTGAGGGGTCAGGGGGCAATACATGATTTTGTTCTGTACCCAAGCTCTCATTGCATCCAGGGCCATTTCCAGTCATCTTGATCTGTATCTGACCACTGGACCCAGATAGCTCCAGAGGAGAAAGTAAGACTCCAGCCTGCCCTCCCTCAAATCTGATTCACTTGCATGTCATGGCACCACCTCCCTGGGTCATGTGGTCCTCTAAGAACGAAGGAAAACCAATGACACTATCATATGATGTACCCTCCAGTGTAGACAGCTGTGGTTATTTATCCTGGAGAAGTGATGTTTGGGAACAGACAGGACTGTGGTTTGCTAGTTGGGGGGCGGCTCTCTGGAGGAACATCTAGATCCCTTCTGCTTGCTTGGAGGGCAGAACCCGGTGCCATGGGGAAAGCTGCAGCAAGACAAATGTCAGTTCCACTGAATGAAAGTTTTCTATCACTTGGAATATCCCCAAATTAAAGTGGGTTGCTCCAAGATGATGTCATAGGTTCTCTTGGGACATTTTCTTCATTTATTCATTTATTGTTTTTCTTACATCACCTACACCCCCCTGTGAATCTTTTCCTATCTTCTCTCTGACAAAGAGCCATCTCTTACGATAAAAATTCATTTTTAAAAAGAGGGCAGAGTCAGTTCAGCAAGACTCACAAATACACTGAAACAGTTGCTTGGTGCCTTTGGGTGCCCTGCCTTCCTAGTTTTGCACACTTTCCTTTGCCTCAGTCCTGAGAAGGCTTTCCTTTCTTCTCTCCACTCATCCCACTCAGTTTCTTATGACTCAGGGACTTATGGGTCAGGCCATCTTTGTCTTCCACACCTTGTTTGGCCAAGCCCCAGGTGAGAAGCACCTGCTACATTTCTCCTCCTGGCCAGCACACAAAGAGCTATCTGTGCGGTGATTTCTACGATTATAGGAATTTTCCATCACGGCCTAAGTGAGGCATTTATTTAGCAATGTTGGGCACATTTTCAGGGGAATTCTGGTCCAGAGAGGCCCATCTGAAATCCCTCTCAGATCTGTGATCCTGTAATTTTGTGAACTGGATCCAAGGAAGCTGGAAAAAGAAAAGACAGCCAAGATATGCTGACTGGCTGGGGGAACTTCCAGGCTTCTTGTCCTGGGAGGGCTGAGTGGAAGGATTGCTAAAGCCCAGTTCATCTTGGACTGGATGCTTCTCCCTCTCCATCGCCTCAACTGGTGCCTGGGGCTTTTGCTCTCATCACCCCCCCCATCTTTTTCTCTCCATCCTAGATCCCCAGGTCTATTCTCCCACCCTGCCCTCCTTACCTACCCACTCCTTCCATCCCCCCCTTATCTGAGAATCTTAGATCAGCAGCCACAAATGGGATATTTTCAGGAATGTTTTCTCACATGTTTTAATTTACAAAATACAGGCTTCTCTCCAGAGTTGCTAAGTCTGGAGGTCAAGCGTGCCTGGAGCCGCATAGAGGCCATGTGGGCCGTGGGGCTGGTCCCGGTTCAGACACTGAGTTCCCACTGAAAAAGCCCTGTTTGGTCTCTGGACTCATAGGGGCTATGCTTGCCCTGCCCATCAATCACAGCCAAACCTTCCCGGGGTGAACGACTTCCCGTGTCCTGCCGTGGCTGCTGAAAGCTGGGCTGAGAGAGGGGAGCTGTGGGTGGGGTTACCTGGAACTATCCCATTGATGAGGCATTTCTGCAGCATGTCCATCATGGATCTCTGTAGCTAACTGGCAAAAAGCAGCTTAGCAAGGCCACCTTGGCAGAGAGAGCCTTGGACTGGCCCTCATTGGCCACTGCCCATGTGGCTGTGGCTTTGGGACACTGATAAACTTGGGACAAGGCCAGGCTCTACTGTCATCGTTGTGTCCATGACCTGGTCTCAATCCTGGCTTGGGGCCGGGTCCCAGAGCCAGGAATTGTTTGTATTCAGAGACCCCTCTCTCTCCCTCAAAGACAAATCTCTGTTAGTACAGAGACTGACTAGTTCAGACACTGACTTGACCATTTCAATGAGAATAGGTCAGATGCTATGGAACATCCTGCTGGATTTATTCCAACTAGTGAGAATTTGGAGGAGAGCCACATTTGAGGGCCTTATCTCTGGTTTAGGAGTTAGGCAGCTAATCAGGAGCAGGCTCACTGTGGGCAAGTCCCTTGAATTCTCAGTCTTTTCATCTATAAAATGGGGTATTGGGTCAGATGGCCTTCCGGGTCACAACCTGTAAGACCATGGTTGTGGAGGTTTGAAGCCCCTTTCCTTCTACAAATATCTCACATCCGTGATGACTCTTGAAATGAGAGAAGTATGGAAGATCAGCTTTTATTGTTCATCAAATGATGAGCATTTGTGGGAACTTCTCTTGGGCCGGGCCCTAGGAAGAGTAGGGAGTTTCTGCTCTCAGGTGGCTTCTATTGTATGGGGGAGCAAGGATCGGGGAGAAGAATAGTTTCTAGACTTGGGACCTACCTGAGAGAGGGAACTCCCAATGTGTTCATTTGCCCTTTCCTAGTGGATGGTCTCAGTGAATGATTGAGAGGCCTGAAGTTTCATAACTAGTCTAAGGTCGCACAGCCAGGTTTTGTAAGCTATGGACGCAAATGTTTTCTAACCACTAAATCACACACATATAAATGCACATATAAGCAATGCACAAAAAGCATTTTTAAGGACATCATCTTTTAGAGAGGGTACTAGCAGCCGGAAGGATGTACAATGACTGCAGAGAGAAGGTAGCATTAGTGCTAAAGATTATGAGAGATCAAGGAGAGGAGTAAGGACATTCCAGTCCCAGGAGACAGCCAGAAAAAAATTGCCCAGAGCTAAATGATGGAGCATCTTGTTTGTGGAACAGCCAGGAGGCTGGTGTCACTGGATAGAAGCATATGTAATGGAGAGATGATGACTGGAAAGACAGTAAGAGGCTGGATTATAAAGGGCTTTGAAGGCCAAACAGAACATTTTTCATTTATTCTCTGGGCCACAGGGAGTCCCTGGAGCTTATTGAGAAGGGGTCAGTGGCATAATCAGACCTGTGCTTTAGGAAAATCACTCTGGTGTCTGAAAGGAGGATGGATTGAAAAGGAAGAGACTTAAGACAGACAGACTCCCATCACCAGAACATATATGAGGTGATGAGAGTCTGCACCAAGTGGGAACTGTGTCAGAGGAGAGAAGGAGGGTGTCTAAGAGATGCAGCAGATACTGACAAGAAATGCTACAAAGGTGAAACAGACAAGAGATGTTACAGAGGTGAAATACTCAAGAGATGTTGCAGAGGTGACATTGGCAAGAGATGTTGCAGAGGTGACATTGGCAAGAGATGTGACAGGTGAAATGGACAAGAAATGTTATAGAAGTGAAAAACACAAGAGATGTTACAGTGACATTAGCAAAAGATGTTGCAGAGGTGAAATGGACAAGAAATGCTATAGAAGTGAAAAACACAAGAGATGTTGCAGAGGTGAAATGAACAAGAAATATTATAGAAGTGAAAAACACAAGAGATGTTGCAGAGGTGAAATGAACAAGAAATGTTACAGAGGTGAAATAGATAAGAGATGCAATAGAGGTAAAATTAACAGGCCTTGACACCATATTGGATATTGGGAGTGAGGGATAGTGAGGGACCAGGAATGACCTAGCTTGGGAGTCTGTGGGCCTGGTAAGATAGGGGTGGCCCTCTACAGTAATAGGGAAGTTTGAAAGGATCAAGGGTTTGGGGAGAATGATAAAGAGTTTGATCATCTCCTATAGGATATCCACTTTGAGGTGGTGATAGGAGACCTTTATAAATGTAAACTATTAGGATGGTAAAAATGTGGGCAATGCCAGGATTAAGCTTGTGGCCTTTCCTGGACTCCACACTAATTCAGTGAGCTTCTCCTACTCTGCTGTGGCTAAGGATCAGGGTTGTGGGTTACCACAGGCAGGTCACACTTCAGCTTACACTTCCAGGGCATCCCAAGTAAACAGATGCACATTCCTACAAGAAAAAAGAAGCTGGCTGTTTTGAGTATGCTAGAGCGATAATGAAGTCACATGGGTGCTATTTCAAATGTCCTATTTGCATGGTTCGTTAACGATTGTCGAGGAATTTGCCCAAACCTCGTTTATGGGTAGCTCCCAGGGCTCAGCCCCAGTTAGAAAAGGGTTGAAATGTTGGAGTCTGTTCTCCCTTGGAGCCAGCAGTGTTGTGCTGTCCAGGGGCCAGTTTTGGTCTCCTCCTTCTCTGGCAGGGCTTGGGTCTGGAAGGCTGTGACTGTGGCAGCCTGGGGATCACTTTCTGGCTGCTGCCTGAGCTTAGCAAGCACGGGCTTTGGGGGAGTCGGAGACATCCTTCTCTTTTAATGGTTCTTGGCCTTTGGGATGCTTGTCATCGTCCTTCTGCCGTTCCTGGTGGCTGACTGTGATGGGGGAATGCACATGTTGGCTAAGTGTTTTCTTGCCATCTGTGTTGGGGTCAGTGATCTTCAGGGACCTAGTGTGGGGCAGTAGTGTTTTTGGTTCTTCTTTAATACTGATACCCTCCATATCATAAGTGAGGGTCCCCAGCTCCAATTCAGGGAGCAAGTTCTATTCTTTCATTTAAATCAGCAGTTCAGCATGACTGTGTTCTTATTGATGTGGCCCTCCACCCCCAGAGCAGGTTAAAGCTTATCCTTGTTCTTCTGTGTGACTTGTATCACAGCTCCTACACAGAGCCTCCACTGGGCATGTGCTAGCCCATTAGGGATCTCAGGGTCTTTGCCAAGTCCCACGATACCAATGCAGCATTAGGGATGATCATCTGGGATCTGCTGGTCTCCCTCCATGACCATGTCCATTTCCAATCTCACAATTATATGGTGACAGTGTTCATCATACTTTTTTGATACAAGCCCATCTTGGAAATGGCCTGCTCCTTCCTTGTTCTCTCAGAGTGTATAGAGCTCTGTGGTCAGGTAGGGAACATGTGATAGGAGCAGTTCAGGCTCAGGGTGACCCCTGCCCTGTCCTACCTGTAGTCTTGTCTGTTCTTTCTCTGGTTCTCTGCTGGGCTTTGCTTGTCATCACCTGCTGCACCTGGTGCCATTCTGATGAGTTGGCATGATGTTGTTGCTCACTAAGCCATCTGCCATGGCCTGATCATGGGCATTTCCCATCCATCTGATTCTTTTTATATGTAATCAGCCCAGACTTTAGAGTAAGCCTGGATCTCTGTGTTCTAGGACTGTATGTGGCCAGCCCCTCTTCTTCTCCTGGAGGGCTTCTCCACCCCCAGAAAAATGTCTTTTGCATTTGTGTCCCCTCTCATGCAAGAGGGACTTATGCCCCCCCACTCATGTCTTAAACATTTATTTTTATTTTCATTTTTTTAAATTTTATTTGCATAACATATGTGTGGGTAATTCTTCAACATTAACCCTTACATAGCTTTCTGTTACAAATTTTTCCCCCCAACTCCCCACCCCTCCCCTAGATGGCAGGATATCCACTACATGTTAATTATGTTAGAATACTTAAGAAATCGAATATATGTATACATATTTCCAAACTTGTCATTGTTGTGCAAGAAAAATCGTATCTACACAAAAGATATATCAGATAAAGGAAACACAATGTAAGCAAACATCAATCAAGGAGTATGAGAATATTATGTTGTGGTCCACATTTCACATCCCTCTCTCTGGGTGTATATGGCTTTCTTCAGTGAACAATTGGAGGTGGTTTGAAACATTTCATTGTTGAAGAGAGCCATGTCCATCAGAATCGATCGTCATATAGTACTGTTGTTGCCATGTTTAATGATCTCCTGGTTCTGCTCATTTCACTCAGCATCAGTTCATGTAAGTCTCTCCAAGCCTTTCTGAAATCATCTTGCTGGTCATTTCTTACAGAACAATAATATTCCATAATATTCATATACCATAATTTATTCAGCCATTCTCCAATTGAAGGGCATCTATTCAATTTCCAGTTTCTAGCCACTACAAAAAGGGCTGCCACAAACATTCTTGCACATGTGGGGCCCTTTCTTTCCTTTATGATTTCTTTGGGATATAAGCCCAATAGAAATGCTGCTGGGTCAAAGGGTATGCACAGTTTGATAACTTTTTGAGCATAGTTCCAAATTGCTCTCCAGAATGTCTGTATCCGTTCACAGCTCCACCAACAATGCATCAGTGTCCCAGCCCTCCCACATCCCCTCCAACATTCATCATTAACTTTTCCTGTCATTTTAGCCAATCTGACAGGTGTGAAGTGGTACCTCAGGGTTGTCTTGATTTGCATTTCTCTGATCAATAGTGATTTGGAGCACCTTTTCATATGACTATAAATAGTTTTAATTTCATCCTCTGAAAATTGTCTGTTCATATCCTTTGACCATTTATTGATTGGAGAATGGCTTGAATTTTTATAAATATGAGACAATTCTCTATATATTTTAGAGATGAGACCTTTATCAGAACCCTTAAATGTAAAGATGATTTCCCAATTTATTGCTTCCCTCCTAATCTTGTCTGCATTGGTTTTGTTTGTTCATGTCTTAAACATCGAAAACTCAAGAGAAGTGGCCTGAGAGGAGATGGCAGGATGAAGTGAATTTTAGTGTTTGTCTTCTCCAAGGGACAAGATTGTGAAGGATCTTGATGTCGTGCCATACAGAGAGATCAGTTGAAGGACCTTTGATGTGGAGCCTGGGAGAAGACTTGAAAGTGGAGGGTTGGGAGGACAGTGGATACCAGCTGTCTTCTAATATTTGAAGTCAGTATTCCTTGAGGAAGAGGGATCTGGCTTTGTGTGTTGGTCTTCAAAGGACCAAACTAGTAATAGTTGGTGGGATTTGATACAATTCTATTGCACAAGTATTTTTCAGATTCATATTATGTATCATCAGTGGGTCATGTGCTGAGATTCAAGGACAAAGCAAAAACATCCTTGCCTTGAAGGAGATGAGATTCTTCTGGGGGCTACAGCACAGAAGTCAAGACAATGGATAGACCCAGTGAATTCAAGCTAGGGAAAGTGGCCAGGGATCAGGAAGAGCTATATGGGCCTTGGAGCCATCAGGCATTCAGCCATCAGCTGAAGAGGATGTGGATTCATGGTGTAAAGAACCACTTCTGCCAAGGCAGGAGATGGGATCCTGCATATGGAAGATAGTGATAGCTGGCCGCTTCTAGCCATCTCCTCATTCCCTGAGTTTCTGCATCAGTCTCCTTAGACACCTCTCCCTTTTCTTGCCTCCTCAGACTCATCCTGGAGAGATTTCCAGCTTTCCTGGGTCGCTAATTTCTGTCCACAGAAGCAGACTCCCTTTATGAAATCTGCCCTTGCCAAGTCTAGAGTACCCATATTCAGCCTCTCACCCAGTCTTCCTCTGCTACTCCCATGCAGATGATGAGATAAAGCTTCCCTCCTTCTTCCTCCAGCAACATTGCCAGTCTCCCCCCTCACAACAGCTCGGAGATGTGTTGTTTCCATCTTACAGATGAGTAGAGTGAGGCTCCAAGAGGTCAGCCAGGTCGGAGGCAAGCCCGGACTTGAGTTTCCTGGCTCTGACACTCCATGTGCTTCTGTACAGTCAGGCCCAGAAGGAAGGGGAGGAAGGAAGGAAGCAGGGGGGACTGCTTCTGTTCTGTAGGAATGAAGTGTAAGGACAGGAAGACAGGAGGATGACCTCTGGGCTCTGCAGGGAAGGAGGGGGCAGGGCTGGGCAGGAAGAGAGGCCCTGGGAGCAAGGAGCCGAGAGCAAGGAGCTGGAGCACGGCCTGGGCCGGGAGCACTTATGGGAAGGACGAGGAGAACCTCTGTTCCCAGCCTTGGATCTTCCCTGCGTCCATGAATATTCATTTCATACCTAGGCCTGCTTTTCCATCCCAGTGGCCAAGAGGGAGATGAGAGCTTGCCGAAGATAATTGTTTTGTCAGTGGGCACTGCTGCCAGCTGCTCCTTAGTGCCTGCAGGACAGTGTCTTATTGCCTCGAGGCTTCAGGTGGGAGGGTTGGGACTGGAAGTGGGGGAGCTCCTGGGCTCATGGTGGGGGGAGGGGAGAGAGACCATTTTCTCTCCTCCCGTGTTTGCTGACGGACAGGGCCCCACGGACATTAACGCTGGGACTCTCTGGCTCCCGGCATTGGAGCTCACTGGTATCGGAAAGGACTGATGGGATGTTGTGGACCCTGGAAGCTGAGAAATAAGGCAGCAGAAATCTTTGGGACAAACGGTTCCCCTTCTCTTGGGGATTAAAATAAACCCAGAGAAAGCCTAAAGAACTTTTAGTTGTTAGCTCACTTATTCTAAGATCCACTTGCTCTCGGGTGTCTCAGGGTGGGGGAGCTGATGCTGGGGTCTGCCTGCCCCGGGCCCCGGAGATTCTTCCAGAGACCCTGGCTTGGGCTGCCCACCTGGGCTTGCTGGCCAATTCAAGGCGAAAGCTCGATTGTGTCCGGGGTCCAACACACAGGTGCAGATTTGGGGCTGAAAAGTGTCCTCGGCTCCCAGTCTAGGCTATTCCACACCCTCTGTGCTAGAGCACTGTATGGATTCCCCCCAGAGACCTCTAAGCCCGGCCCAAGAATGAGGTTCTGCTTGTCTGGACCCACAGGGGCTGGAGCACATGCGAACCCCAAAAAGTCCATGTAGAGACCAGGCTTAGTCTTGAGGAGTCCTGCCCTCTAATTAGAAGGTTAGCTCTCCCTTCCCTCCTTCACTGGCTCATTTATGAACTCTACCTGGAGTCCCAGCTATGATGTTAATTGTGGAGACTCAGTGCATGGGGAAGGGGAAAGGGGAATTATTCTAACCCACTCAAACATACGCCAAACCAGGAAACTTCCTAGCGTCCTCGAACCACCAAGAGAACCAGTGACTGTACCAATATGGTGCCTCATATTCAGGCAGCATGGGAATCTGCCATTCTGCTGATTAGGGTTCTTGCTTGCACCCCATACTGTCTAAACTCTGGGCAGGTGAATGGGCTGTTCCTCTTCTTGTTAGTGGCTATCATCCCCCATGCAGACACTTTCTCTCCCAATTGCCCACGTCTTGGACACCAGGATTCAAAACCTCTGAGTCCCTTTTGTTTTTTTTATTATCCTTTTTATCATCTACAGTTGTTCAATTTTTTTAAATAGCTTTTTATTTATCAAAACACAGGTAAAGATAGTTTTCAACATTGATCTCTGCAAAACCTTGTGCTCCAAAAATTTTCCCCCTAGACAGCAAGCAATCCAATATAGGTAAATGATGTGCAATTCTTCCAAACGTATTTCCACATTTATCATGCTGCACAAGAAAAATCAGATCAAAAAGAAAAAAAAAATGAGAAAGAAAGAAAAAATTAAGCAGCAGCAACAACAACAAAGTAAAAAGTACTATCTTTCAGTCCCCATAGTCCTCTCTCTGGATGCAGATTGCTCTCTCCCTCCCAAGTCTGTTGGACCTGGCCTGAATCATGTCATTATTAAAAAGAGCTAATTCCATCACAGTCGATCATCCCATATGCTTGGTGTTTCTGTGTACAATGGTCTCCTGGTTCTGCTCACTTCACTCAGCATCAGTTCATGCAAGTCTCTCCAGGCCTCTCTGAAATCATCCTGCTGGTCGTTTCTTATAGAACACAACAACATTCATATACCATAACTTGTTCAGCCATTCTCCAACTGATGGGCATCCACTCAGTTTCCAGTTTCTAGCCACTACAAAAAGGGCTGCCACAAACATTCTTGCACATGTGGGTCCCTTTCCATCCTTTAACATCTCTTTGGGATGAAAGCCCAATAGAAACACTGCTGGGTCAAAGGGGCTGCACAGTTTGATAACTCTTTGAGCATAGTTCCAAATTGCTCTCCAGAATGGTTGGCTCCATTCACAGTTCCACCAACAATGTATTAGTGTCCCAGTTTTCCCACATCCCCTCCAACATTCATCACTGTCTTTTCCTACCATCTTAGCCAATCTGAGAAGTGGGTAGTGGTATCTCAGAGTTGTCTTAATTTGCATTTCTCTGTTCAATAGTGATTTGGAGCACCTTTTCATTTGATTAGAAATGGTTTTAATTTCTTCATCTGAAAATTGCCTGTTCATATCCTTTGAGCATTTATCATTTAAAGAATGGCTTGTATTCTTATAAATCTGAGTCAATTCTCTATATATTTTAGAAATGAGGCCTTTATCAGAACCCTTGGGTATAAAAATCCTGCCCCCAGTTTTCTGCTTCCATTCTAATCTTGGCTGCATTAATTTTGTTTGCACAAAACCTTTTTAATTTAATATAATCAAAATTATGCATTTTGCATTTCATAATGTTCTCTAGTTCTTCTTTGGCCATAAGTTTTTTTCATTCTACACAAGTCTGAGAAGTAGACTCTCCCTTGTTCTCCTAATTTGTTTATAGTATCACCATTTATATTTAAATGATGAACTCATTTCAATATTATCTTGGTGTTGGTCAGTACCTATTTTCTGCCATACTATTTTCCAATTTCCCCAGCAATTTTTCTTGAAATTTGATTCTTGAGAGAATAAAAAAAAACATTTTTATGTATTAGACATTGGGATGAGGGCTGGAGATACAATTGGACATAAGGATAGTTTCTACCCTCAAGAAGCCTAGTTTCTAATCAGGGAACACCATCCACATAGGAGCAGGGAGGCCAAAGCAGGGTGTTCTAGGCTGGGAAGTCCCAGGGATATTCTGTGGCTCCACAGAAAAATCAGTGCACTCACATTTTCCAAGAAAGGTCTCATGGTCACTTTGGACAGGGCACTTTTGGTGGGATGATGAAATTGAGGGCTGGATTGTGAAGGGCTAAGAAGAGAGGGGGAGGAAAGAAGAGCTTTAAATCGGTCTCTCAATTTACTTAGCAGTTCATTTCCCTGTTTTTGATTTTGCTTTCTCTTCTTTGATTTTAAGTATTTCTAATTTGGTGTTGAGTGTTCGGTGTTAGTTTTGTGGCTTTTATAGGTTTTTTATTGTATATTCTTTGAATATCAATTTTTTTATTTGTAAAGTGGGGATAACAATTCTTGGAATACTTGTCTCAAAGAGTTGTTATGAGAAAAGCCATAAATGTGACTACAAATAATCTAATTTCACCGACCTTTATAAAGCATTCCCTTTGTTGGAGGCCCTGCCCCAGTGCTGGTTTCCTTCCCTCAGGAATGGCTAGGCTTCCTGAGCTGCTCTGCTTCAGGTGTGGGGGGAGGGGGGATAGGAAGGCTGGATTCTCCTTATTTGGGCCTGGAGGGGCTGAGATGGAGGCTGGGGCCCTCAGTCAAATGTCAGAATTGTAGCAGTTTGTTCCATGGAAGTGAAGATCTCTGGGGAGCCCTTTGCCAATGTAGCCCAGAAAGATGACTGGGAGCAGAAGTTGTTGTTTGGTGGTGGTGGTGAGGGGGAGGGGCTGAAGTGGTGGCAGCAGCAAGAAATACAGCGACAACAGCAGCAGCAAGAGGTACAATAACATCAGCAGCAAGAGATCATGCTCTTTATTGATGTTTGCTTGCATTGTGTTTCTTTTCTCAGATTTTTTGTTCTTGTAGATACGATTTTTCTTGCACAACAATGATAAGTGTGGAAATCTGTATACATATATTCTATTTGTCAAGCATTTTAACATAATTAACATGCGGACTTCCTGCCATCTAGGGGAGTGGTGGGGACTAGGGGGTGAAAATTTGTAACAGAAAGCTTTGTAAGGGTCAATGTTGAAGAATTACCCACACATATGTTTTGCAAATAAAAAGCTTTAATAAAAAAAAGAGATATAGTGACAGCAAGCAGCCCCAAGAGATACAGTTACAACAGTAGCAACAAGAGATATAGTGATAGCAACAGCAAGAGATTTAGTAACTATAGCAGCACAAGAGATACAATAATATCAGCAGCAAGAGATACAGTGACAGCAGCAGCAGCAAGAGATACAGTAACAATAGCAGCAACAGCAAGAGATACAGTAACTATAGCAGCAGCAGCAGCTCCTCTGATCTGAGCTCTAAGGAAACCAGGGATTCTGAGCAGACCAGATGATAGGGAGAGTGTTCCAGGCGTGGAAGGCCTATACAAAGGCACAGACATGGGAGGTGCAGGACATAGTGTGGGGTACAGCTAGGAGGCAGATTGGATAGGATGAGAAGAGCAGAAAGGTGAGGAAGGTGGAGCAAGCTGGGCAGGAAGGTTTGGGCCGTGGTCTATCTTGATATATTAAAGGCAATAGAACTAGTGCAGTGGATGAAAGCCAGAGCCTGGAGTCTGAAGGCCTGAGTTCAAATCTGATCTCAGGGACTGTGTGACCTTGGGTATGTCACTTCATTGCTGTCTGCTTCAGTTTCCTCATTTTTAAAATAAAGACAATAGCCTCTACTTTCCAGGGTTGTCATGAAGATCAAATGAGAGAATATATAAAGCATCTTTTAAACCTCTGGACCTACCTTTGGGCTACAGCTCAGGCCACCTTATGCTCTTCCCTCCCCATACTCTTCTACCTCCTTGTATAGCCAGGAGTAACCAGACCCAGGGCAGCCTTGGGCACCTGGCCCTATCTGCCATCTGTGCTCTGACCATGTAGAACAACCTTAGTTGTCCCTCTCCCCCACCTCAAGAGGTGTTCTAAGCAAAGTTCCACTAATTGCACAGGAGCTGGTGCTTTCCAGGCTCCAGAGCTTGGGTCATCTTTGGTGGTTCTACCTGTGACAGTGGGGTAAGGGGGGGTCCATATTCCCCTGCTGAGGGCCTCCAGGTCCCAAGTCCACCCTTGGATTTAGTACCAGATGCACTGGGTGGGCCCAGTGTTCTTGAGTTGGATTGTGAGGGGCACCACTCTTATACAGAGACTCATGGACTCAAAAGCCCTCAGTGGTTCTCCTTTGCTTATGGACGGATTCTGGCATTCAAGGCCTTTCATCCCTCATCCCAGCCCACCTTTGCCACCCTTCTCATGCTCATGTTATGTTCCCCCTGGACACAATTTGTCATCCATTCTCAGCCTCCTCTCTCAGCTTTATTTTCCTCCTGCCATTCCCTAGACCTGCCCTGGACCTTCCCACCTTCTTTCCACCCAGTGAAGTGTAATGGAGTCTCTCTTGCCTTTTAAGAATCAGTTCGTCCAGAAGGCCTTCCCTGATGTGCCCATTTGCCCCAACTAGATGTGATATCTCCCTCTGGAAATGTTTGGTGGCCCTTTGAGCTGATCCTTCCCCCTGACTTCACTCTGCTTTGTACTTTCCAGCTACCATCTTAGCCAGAGTTCAGGGCCTGGTGCACAGTAGGTACTTAGTAAATGTTTCCTTTGTCTGATGCCCCACATTCTACACTCTCATTCTATTTTCTGTTCTTTTGATTAGATAACAATCTAATATCTTATTCAAGCAGGGCCCGGGTTGTTTTCAGACTTCTGTTGGAAATTTCTGCCTGCTCTTTTCTTTGGAAGGCTGTCTGCTCTGGTACTAGGCCTTCATTCTTGCACATCTGTGTAGCCCCTTCTTGCTCTGGATTCTCAGCAGACTCCTTTGGCACAGGTGAAAGGTAGCCATTGGCTCCTGTCACACGCAGGCAGTGAGAGCCAGACCGATGCCAACCCTGCCTTTGGCACCTTCTGTGCCAGAAATCCCAGCCAGATGCCTTGGGGATGTGATTGCCAAATGCAGAGGGCTGAGAGACCCTCAGAAAACTCCCCATTCACTTCTAGGCATGAACAAGAGGCCCCCTGGGAGAAGGTGGCTGAGGCTGTCTGGGCACTTGTGCTTGTGTGCCCCCAAGCATGGCAGCTTCCTGCTGTGGCTCTGGCACCGTTCTCCCAGGACCTGAAACCGTTGGCTTTTGGGTGTCCCGTCGCCCTGGACACAGCTCATGGATGTGTAGGAGAAATGGATCAAGGCTGGAAATACTTCAGTCGGATTGGTCTACTCTAACCCAGTTGAGTACCTTGGGGGACTCTGAGGAGAAAAGAGGCTGATCTGTCTCCCTCCCAGATCTCTCCAACTTCCCAAGCTCAGCAGAGGGAGGCTTGAGGAAGGTGATGGATGAGCCAAAATGGCACCTCCTGGCTGGCCCAGAGTCTTAGCTCTGTATGCTGTGGGGAAAGTAAGCTGTGCCTCCTGGCAGTCTGCAGTCCTAGCACCAGGTCCCTGCTAACCCTGCCCTTAGCAGGACGCACCACGTCACCAGTGCTGATTTATCCCGTGTGAGCCGCACGAGTCGGAGCTGGCCTGGTTTGGCCTTCAGGGCCTCTCTGCTTATCACTGCAGACCTTCCTCTCTGGGCACTGAGAGAATGAGGTGGCTCAGAGATAATCCTCTGGCCTCTGAGCCCGGGCTGATGGACGATCGGGGGACCCCAGGCCACGGCTGTGGGGGTGGCTGTGAACATGAACGTGGCCATCAGTGTGGGCTTGGGGTGGCCGTGGACCTTGTGAGCCCCAACTGACTCTTTCAAGTGCAGGCCTGGGCCAGTGCAGGGCATCTAGGGCTTGTTTTCTCTAATTCAGCTGAACACAAACTGGCTTCACTTTTAAGGCAAGACTCTAATTAACATGAAATGAGCACCCGGGGAGGGCTCCCGGGTAAATATTTAGAGCATGTAATCGCTGACATCGGGCCAGCCCTGGGTCATTCCGCAGAGGAGCTCGGTAATGAGTGGGCTGGCTCCCGGGAGCCTCCTTCGGGGCAGCCAGCAGGGTCCAGCCCAAACTACTGCCAGCCCCCCAACCGAAACCACTGCCAGCCCCCCGGCCCAAACCACTGCCAACCCCCCGGCCCCTTTGCGAGCAGGCCTAAGTGGGACATGACTAGAGAACCAACTCTAGCCCTGGCCCCCAGGACTGCCCAGGCAGCCCTCAGAGCTCAGGAGCCCCGTCGTTGACCACCTTGCTCTTCATCAGCCATCTTCCTGCCGCCAGTCCTCCTCCGAGCCTCTGGCCCCGGTGTGAGCCTCAGAGGAAGGACCAGCCAGTGGCACTGCCAGCTCTCTCCCCCTTTCCCTTTCCTGGGCATGTTCTGTCTGCTTTGCCACTTCCCCCAGGAGGGCAGATGGCTCCCATCATTCTGCCCCGACCAAGACAGTTCAGTGCAAACGGTCATGGTATTTCTGCTGTGACCCGACCTTCTCCCTCAGTGGGATGGAGGCTAAGATATGGATGCAAAGGAAAGGACTCATTTGGGGGTCAGGCGGAATGGCCTGCAACATGCGGGTGGGGAGGCGAGGTGTCTGCAGGGACGATCAGAAGGGGCTCTCCAGGACCACCGTCACCATCACTCCCCCACTCCCGCCCCGGCTGCTGGATTGGAGTTGGGGCAGGAAAGGGAGATGAGAGAATCATCAGTCTAGAGATGGTCGTCAAATCCATGGGAACTGATGAGAGCACCCAGAGGGCCCCAGACAGAGTCCCATGGACGCCTAGGCTTAGAGGAAGCGGTCAGGAGAAGAATCTAGCCAAGGAGACTAAGAAGGAGTGATCTGAGAGGGAGCAAGAGAGCCAGGAGAAAGAAGGGGTCCCGGAAAGCTGGAGAAAAGAGAGGATCTGGGAGGAGAGTCCAATCAAGTCCAAGGCTGCGGAGGGGCTGTGGAGAGCAAAGGCTTTGGACTGGGTGGCTGAGAGATGGTTGAAGTTCTGGTGGAACAATGAGATTGGAAGCTGGCTTCAGAAGCTTAGGAAAAGAATGAGTGGAATAGAGTAGAGTACAGGACGGGACAGGATGGGACAGGACAAGATGGGACAGGATAGGACAGCACAGGATAGGACAGTAGAGACGAGGTGCATGAATGTTGGAGGGGATGTGGGAAAACTGGGACACTGATACATTGTTGGTGGAGTTGTGAATTGATCTAACCATTCTGGAGAGCAATTTCAAACTATGCTCAAAAAGTGATCAAACTGTGCATCCCCTTTGACCCAGCAGTGTTTCTATTGGGCTTATATCCCAAAGAGATCTTAAAGGAAGGAAAGGGCCCCACATGTGCAAGAACATTTGTGGCAGCCCTTTTTTGTAGTGGCTAGAAACTGGAAACTGAGTGGATGCCCATCAATTGGAGAGTGGCTGAATAAGTTATGGTATATGAATGTTATGGAATATTATTGTTCTGTAAGAAACGACCAGCAGGACGATTTCAGAGAGGCCTGGAGGGACTTGCATGAACTGATGCTGAGTGAAACAAGCAGAACCAAAAGATCATTATACACAGCAACAAGATTATATGATGATCAATTCTGATGGACATGGTTCTCTTCAACAATGAAGTAATTCAAAGCAGTTCCAATGGTCTTGTGATGAAGAGAGCCATATACACCCAGGGAGAGCCCTGTGGGATCTGAGTGTGGATCACAACATATTATTTGCACTTTTTTGTTGTTTGCTTGTATTTTGTTTTCTTTCTCATTTTTTTTTCCTTTTTGATCTGACTTTTCTTGTGCAGCAAAAGAATTGTGGAAAAACATACAGAAAAATTGCACATGTTCAACATATATTGGATTATTTGCCATCTAGGGGAGGGGGTGGGGAGAAGGCAGGGAAAAATTAAAACACAAGGTTTTGCAAGGGTTAATGTTGAAAATTTTCTCTGCCTATGTTTCAAAAATAAAAATGCTTTAATAATTTTTTAAAAAGGAAAACAAATCTGGGATGAAGGAGTCAGTTAATAACAATTAACAATTAGCATTTGTTGGGCAAAGCAATTTGCATGTGCTAACTCAACCATTAACAACTGAATGGGAGTGCCAGAGGGCACAGTGGGAGAGGTTGGCAGAGGGAGTTAGGACTGTGAAGTGAGGGTGCACAGTGAGGAAAACTGGGGTCTGGCCCTTGCTTGGGCAGCCCTAGCATCTGTCAGTAGGCTCAGGAGGGGTGAGATGGACCTTCCACTGGAGCTCCCATGGATTGGGGACAGGGATCACTTCTCTTGCCTCTGGAGTCCTCAGAAGGGTCAGTGAGGGGCTCGGGTCCCCAGGGGTCTGGCGATGTCAGAGCCTCAGGTCTTGGGACTGATTCCAGTGCAATAGTGGAAGCTTCAGTCAGTCCAAGTGGCACTGTCATCTTTGTTGCTCTTCAAACAAGGCAGTCCATCTCTTGGCTCTGGACCTTCTCACTGGCTGCCCTCCCGCAGCCTTCTCTGCTCATCTCTGCCTTGCTTCCCTGTCTTCCTTCAGATCCCAGCTAAAACCCCCCTTCTGAGGAAAGCCTTTCTAACCTCTCTAATTCTGATGGCTTTCCTCTATTTAACATTTTCCATTTATCCTGCACATAGATTATGTGCCTTTGTTTACATATTGTTTCTCCCTTTAGACTTTGTGCTCCTGTAGTGAAGGGCCTGTTTTTTGCTCTTCTTTATATACCCCAGCATTTAGAACCATGTCTGGTATATAGTAGGTACTTAATAAGTACTTAGCGATTGACTTTGCTGACAGAATCAGTTGAATGGTCATGAAGAACAGTGGGGGTGTAATGAGTAGGGGCAAAGTAAGGGTCAGCAGATTGGGGTTTGGGGGGGTGACACCTATGGGGGCTCCCAGGAGGAGCGCTCTTCCATTGAAAGGTACCAGTTACCTGTGGTCTTGACACTGGCCAGATTGGACTCAGTCTGTACCTGGAGAGCCAGTTGGAGACAAATAAATGGATGGATGATGGATGGACAGACAGATAAAGCAGGCGGGTGGATGGGTGGATGGATGGATCAACTCACGTGCTTATCTATTGTCCATCCATCATTTCTCCATCCATCCATCTTATTGTGTGTCTGTCTATCTGTCTGCCCATCCATCCCTGTATCCATCCATTTTATTGTGTGTCTGTGTGTCTATTTATCTGTCTGCCCATCCATCCCTGCATCCCTGCATCCATCTGCCCACCTGCTTATTGAGCTGTCATCCATTGTCTGACTCTGGCTTTATCCATTTCTAACTCTTGTACAGAGGTGCACACGTTGACTTCATGATCTCATGTGCACCTTGTAGCAGCCGTGGCCAGTGGGGGGTCATCCTCATTTAACATACGAGGACAGTCAGTGGGTAATGTCGCCCGGGAGTCTGTCCTGGAGAGTCCTGACCCGAGCTGCTGCAGGATCCCTTCCCGGGGTGTGAAGGAAGCCACCTGTAGACCTACTATGTGCTTAATAAGGGCAACGTTGAGAGAGCAATTGCTCAGAGATGAGCGCTTCTGTTTTGCTGCCCAGAATCGGCTCAAGGGAGCACGAGATACAGGGATTAGGGCGTCGGGCCTTTGTCACCTGTAATTCTTTTTTTGTTGTTTACAGGATGGTCCCATCCTCTTAACCCGATTCTTTTCTGACTTCTTCCAGGATCCTGACCAACAACAAGATCTTGGGAGTAAAGAGTGGGGCCTTCTTGGGTCTGCCATCGCTGGAGAGACTGTGAGTACCAGAGCAGCCCCTTTGCCCTCTTCATCCGGCATCCCCAGAGCAGAGGGAGACAGGGACAACCAGGAGCAGGGGTAGAAATTGGGCCCCTGAGTGGGAAGGGGCTCCCTGGCTTCCAGGCCCTTTGGGCATTGGACCCAGGAGGGCATGAGGAGGAAGAGTGTTGGGAAGCAGCCAGAAGAGCTTACCAGGTTATAGAAGATTGAGTGCTGGACAGGAGGGGGCCAAGCCCCTCACTTAAGGGAGAAGGTCACTGGCCTGGAGAAATTAAGGGACTCCCCACACGGCACACGTGTGGGCAGGGCACAGGAGGCAGAATTCGAACCCGCGTTCCCAGATCCCAAGCGCAGTCCTTTCATGTCTCGCCACATTGCTCTGGGTCAGCTGAAGAAACATCATGGAGAAGGGGAGACTGGGAGGAGGAAGAGGGAAAGGGCTGCTGTATCACAAAGAGGCTCCCCAAAACAATAGCCAGATCTTGCAGAAGGGTAAATGGAGGCTTGGTATCTGGGGGGGGGGATAAAATAAAACCTCTTAGCAATCAGAGCCCCACCACCCAAATGAAATAGGTAGTGGGAGGGGGCCCTCCCCCTCTAGCAGGGGCAGGAGTCCCCTTGGCCCAGCCTTCATTTACCCACTTTCCCTCCTGGTTTCTGCCAAGCTGATGTCATCCTTCCCCCTCCCTCTCCCCCTGTCCACATGCACTTGTCTCGGTCCCTGGCTTCTTTTTCTCCTCCAGCATCTGAAGGAGGCAGTGTGCCCAGATTCTGTTCCAGGGCCTTCTCTTCTCTCCATCCCCTCTCTCGGGGATCTCACAAGGTCTCGCTCTCTTGTTAGGGGAAGTCCCCCCCACCCCGGGATGACTGCTCCCTAATGTGTGAATAAGAGGGGGACAGAAGTTTTGGATGCTGAAGGTCAGCCCAGTGAGGGCAGGCGCAGGGTAATGTGCTGGTCAGGGTTCGCAAGCGCAGACGCCAGCCATCGAAGGTTCTTGAGAGAGCGCAGGTGTCTGCAGCTTCTGAGGACTCGTGGGTTTTCTGCTGAATTTTGGAGAGTTCATGAGCTCCTGGGGGACTTGGGGTCTCTGGGTTTGGTGCGGGGTCTCCGGTCAGACATTCGTACAGTGGGCACCCGTTCTCCTTCTGGCGAACCTAGAACTGAGAGCAGACTATAGTGATGAGAGCCCAGGGAAAGGGGACTGAGAGGGACCTGTGGGAAGCGGTCCTTCATTCTGGAGCCTCCAGATGATTTTGGTGGCGGGAAGACTTCCCATCTAACGGGACACCTTATAGGGCAGAGAGCGATGGAAGCCGGGTCCTTTCAATCTCATTGATCTCGGAACCTGAAGTCTGTGATTGAAACGATGCAATGATTGAGGAAAATGAAACCAGAAGCTTCCCAGGCAGCAGGAGGTGTAGACTACCGAATGGAGGGAGAATCCCAGCCCTGACTGCCCCAGGGCTTCGGGAAAGACCCTGGACATGGAAATTACTGGAGTGGAGGGAACACTGGAAATTCTGCATTTCTAAGGAGGTTGTTTATGAAGTGAATGCCTAAGCATCTCCTCCTCCTCTTCCCTTTCTTCTTCTCCTCCTCCTCCTCTTCCCTTTCCTCTCCTCCTCCTCTTCCTCCTCCTCCTCCTCTTCCTCCTCTTCCTCCTCCTTCCACAGTGGCACCCATGGCATGACAGCTCATAGCCTTGCAAAGTACTGGCTTCTCAAAGGCAGCTTGGCAGAAACTGAACCCACTCCCCACTGGTAGCTGGGGCGCCAAGGTGCCAGAGATACCTGAATGGGAATCCAGCCTCAGACCCTTCCCAGATGGGTGATCTTGGTTGAGTCACTTAACTACTGTCTGCCTCAGTTTCCTCATCTGTAAATGAGGTCCTAATAGTTCCACCCCACAGGATTGTTATGAGGGTCAAATAAGATAATATTCATAGGCACATGATAAGTGCTTAATAAATGCTTATTTCTTTTCTTTGTTCTGATGGGAAGGGAATAAACATTTACACAGCACTGCTAGGTCATGCACAAGCTTCTTGGTCTGGGGGACAATCCACACTTATCCTGTGCCAGAGAACGAGTCTGTAGGGAGCATTCTGAGCTTAATCAATTCCTCCTTGAGGGAAGATGTCCGGCTGAGCGGGGACACACAGGGGATGTCATGAGGTGTTTGCTAATCAGAAGCACTCAGAGGAAGCCGGGATTCATTTCCGAGGTGCCTTTGTTTTCAAGTGTTTCAAGGATGGATGAATCATTTTGTGTGAATACTCCCTAATACTCCCTTCATCACTGTAGATCACAAGCTCTCATGGTTCAAAGATTTCTCCCTCAAAAAGCATTAAGTGCATATGAACCACATAAAATAATAATCAACACTTATAGAGAACTTACTATCTATTGAGCACTGGGCAACCAGTATCTCATTGAGCTGCATCACGACCCTGGGAGGGAGGGGCCATTATCAGGACATGATAATTCTGACTCTAACCCATTTTATAACTAAGGACACTGAGACAAACCAGGTTAAGTGACTTGCCCACAGTCACATAGCTACTATTGTGTGAGGCCGGATTTACATTTGGGTCTTCCTGATTCCAGGCCTGGTGTCCGACACACGACCATTCAGAAATGAGACAGGCCTGCCCTCACACACATGATTTGGGGAGGGCACTGATTGATCCCAAGGAATTAGAGAAGCCTTCTTGAAGGAGCTCTCTCTCAAAATGGAACTTGGAGAGAGCCAGGAGTTCTCCGAGGTGGGTCTCATTCCGGGCTTGGGAATCAGCTTGTCTGATGGCAGGCCTGGAGAGAGCAAACAGACCAAAACCCCAAAGAGAAAATAGGGCCAGAGGGTGAGAGGACTTTAAATGGGAAACAAGGAGTTGTATCTGATTCTAGAGCCTACGGACGGGGGACTGCTGACACTCCTATCTATGATCTGGGAATATCAGAGTGACAGCAGTGGAGGATGGATCCGAAGGGTCAGGGATTCCCATGAGGAAGGTCCACAGGCGAGCTGATGAGGTACTCAGTGAGCATTGTCCTATTGGGTAGAAAGGAAATGACCAAGACACGGAGGCGGAGAGAGGAAGAAACAAAGATAGATTTGGGGACTGATGCAAGATAGGTTAAGGAAGAAGAATCTGGGAGATTGCAACTAGTAACATGTAAGATGGATGAGAATGAAACCTGAACAGAACTCCAAGGTTGCAATCCTGGGTGAATCTCTGAGGTCGAAAAGCAAATTCACTGGATCTGAATTGCAAAGAAGCTCTGTTTGCACATTTCCTCCAAGCTGAATCTCCTTTCAGACCTATCAGAGAAGGACCCACCTGGATTTTGCATATAGATCCTTAATGAGAAAACATTCTTCACCTCCAGAGGGAGACCATGCTGTCCTATAAGTAATTTCAATCATTAGGAAAATTTTCCCAAGATCAATTCTAAATTTGCCTTTTTATAACTTCTACCCCCATACTCCAAGTCCTCTTCTCTGTGGCCAAGCACAACAGAGAGAATCTTTCTGAAGTGTGCAGCCCTTAAAATTTTGGGTGATGTGCTGAATCAAGAGCTGGCACGATAAGAAAATGTATTTTAAGTTCTGTTTCTCTTCATTATCTCAAAAGAACAAGAAAAGCAACAGCAATGGAGAATAAAGCAACAGCAATGGAGGATAAGAAAGAACTCATCACAAGAATTGCAAAGTTTCATAGACACCCTAGTGTCTTTCACATGTCAGGGAAATGCATTTCATATTCCCCAAGATTCTTCCTTATTCGTGGTAAATGCAATAAATAACTTAAGTGTAGTCTCAAAAGCAATGAAATCCCCCAAATTAGCCAGCCTGCAAAGTTGAACAAAGTCATCTTCAAGGAAAGATGAATTTTCAGCAAGTTAGAAGAGATTCTCTCATTGTTTTTGAAGAAGTCAGGAGTGATCAAGATATTTGACATGCTAACTCATCAAACAAAGATCTAAGAAAAGTCAGTAAGGTCACATTTGGAGAAAAAATGGATATCTTCATCACATTTCACATGCTTTGACAATAGATAATTAGCTTCTGCTTTTGTTGCTGTTTTTGAACTCTCACTTTTCTTTGGGTCATTGAGAGAATAAAAAGAAAACATTTATGGACCAGCATTTAAGAGGAGATCAAAGCAAAGGGATGTTGCCTGAAGATCTGAAAGAGGATTTCTTGGAATGGGATCTCACAGATAAATGAATCTCCCTCCTCCCCGAGAAGCAAATAAGAGTTAGTTTCATCCACACCCAAAGGCAACACGGGGCATTTGGTCAGCTGGAGAGACCCCCGCAAAAACGGAATTACAACGGATTAAATGACATCATTGCAGAGGATTAAATGAAGCCCTCACGAGACCTTTCCCATGAAGCCATTGTATGCTCTGGATGTGGGGGTAGGTGAGGAGCACAGCAGAGCACCCCCCATTTGTGGGCCAGGAAGAACAGCTGGGAAGAGCCATTGTCCCTGGGAGCTGGGGTCTCCAGGGCTGCCAAATCAGGCAGAGGAACTTGGGATGGGGAGGAAGATGGGGTCTCTGGGCTGGCCCGGTGTGAGCCCGAGCTGCCTGGGGGAGCTGAGTCAAGGAGTGAAGACAGATGTTATGGTGATTAAAGGGGATCTGGAGGAGAGAGGAGACACTTGAGATCTCCAAGAGATGGGATACAGGAAGGGCGCAAGAGAGAGATCTGGCATAAGGGGCGTCCTCCCACTTTCCTACAGAGCGCCTGGTCTTTAGCACAGAGTAGGGCTGTGCGCAGGCAGGCCAAGGGGGCGTCATCCGGGGGATTGGGACAGAGTCTGGGGCCTGGATCAAATAGGTGCAAAAGACCAGAGATGGGAGGAGCTAATCAAGCCCCTCCCCCAGAGACGGGGTAGAGGAAGGACAGCTGAGGGGCTCTCCGACCCCAGAGCCCACGCCCTCCACGGGTCACACGCTCTCCCTGACCAGTACCTGGGCAGCCTCTTCCTCCCCCCCACCTCCGCCTGAGAGCGGGGACCTCACCTAGCTTCCCTACCCTCCATCGGGGACAGTGGGCAAAATGAGGAATCAGCTGTGTCCCTTGGCGACTCAGAGACCCAACAGGGTTTCCGACTGCGACTTCTGGCCCCGAAGTTCCTGCGCCCGCTAACCAAGAGCGCCGAGTTACCTGGGTCCCCTGCTGAGGCTGGGGAGAGTGACAGGGAGATAGAGGCTCCCCTGGAGCCAGCCCTGATTTCCTCTGCTCAGCCCCACACCTGCTCCATGCCCGAGTCACCCGGCTTAGCTTTGGCTCTCTTCTGCCGTTGTTCCTCTGTCTATACCCACTGTCTCCACTGCGCCCCAGTAGACTAGAAGCCTCTTGAGGGCAGGGAAAGGCCTGATCTTGGCGTCTCCAGTCCCCCCGCGGTGTCTGGGCACCCAGAAGCTCCAAGAAGAGTGGCCTTGACCAGAGTCCCCGAGTGGACTCTGGGGTATCTGGGGCAGATGCTGCCCCAGTGGGACTCCAGGGACTGCCTCCTGACTCGGAATTAGAGGCAGTAGCTGGCAAGACTGATGTGACGGATGCCCTGGGCTGGACATTGGCCAGTGGTGCTGACCCTCAGGCTGAGCTCAGGGTGCTTCCTTAATATGGGGGTGTCTGCACAGTGTGCGGGGGCGGGGGGGCAGATTGTTCAGTATAGAGGGAAAGAACCCTGGTTCCAAGCAGGGAACACCTGGTTTCCAATCCTGCTACTCAGGGAGCTCTGGAAAGTCCCAGCTCAGTTTCCTCATCTGTAAAATGGGCATACTCACATTGGTAGTGTCTATCTCCCAAGGTTTTTCTGAGGACTGAAAGACTGCAGAAAGATTTTTATAAATTGTAAAAAACTTCCAAAAGTGTTTTTAATTATTATTGGGTAGTTTGCCAAGCCCCTTCTCCTGCCTCTGGGCCTTTGCCCGAGCTGTGCCTCATGCCCAGCACATACGCCTTCCCCGCTGCCTCTAGAATCCCTCTCTCCCTTTAGAGTTGGCTCAGAAGCCACCTCCTGCTCCCCATCACTTTATATTTATTCTTTGGATATTTTTATTTCACGCAGGGCAGCTGGAAACCTGGCCGTCTGTGTTTCAAGCTGTTTCCCGGGGTTGGGGCCAGTGGGGAAGAATACAATGTCCTTAAAAGAAGGGAGAGGTTCCTTTGGGCTCTGTATTCCTGGAGCTTGGCAGGCAATCACAATTAAGACAGGCTTACTGATAGACTGAAGTATTGTTGAATGAATGTTGAAAAGCTGTGAAATTGGGGCAGCAGTGGATAGAGCACCGGCCCTGAAATCAGGAGGACCTGAGTTCAAATTTGATCTCAGACACTTCCTAGCTGTGTGACCCTGGGCAAGTCACTTAACCTCTGTTTGCTGCAGTTTCCTCTGCTGTAAAATGGATGCAATAATGACATGTTGGGAAGATCAAATGAGATATTTGTAGAAAGCAGCTGTGCAATGGCATACAGAAGGTACTATTCTTAACGAATAAACATTTGTTATTATGAGGAGCTTGCAATGGGTACCAAGCATACCAAGAACCTCAAAGACAGTCCGGGGCATTGAGGGAACCCTACTGATTCCATCTTGGGATTCAGTTCTGGAGCTAGTCCAGAATCCAATTTCTGTCTGGTGAGGAAACGATTCAATTGTGGGACTTGGGAGAAAACCTTCTTGCATTGTTTGAGCCTGCCCTTGGAGGCTGGCAAGCTGGACCCCCTCTCCCTGTGGCTTCAAGACCCTTAACAAGTACCTGGTCGGTCCAAAGGCCCACTCAGGGCACAGTTGTGCATCTCAAGAAGCCCACTTCTGATGACTGACTCCTTACTGATCACTCAGCTATCAGCTCCATGTTCCTTTGATTGCTGGAAGCTTCTCTGGGGGAGGGGGACACAGCTTTGTCTGATTTCCGGAACTCTCCCCCTCCCAACTCCCTAATCTTTCCTCCAGTTAGGACTCAGATTCCCTAATGTGGAGCTGTTTCCTTTTAATTAATTGCTTTATCTGATTGTTTTTAACGTACAAGTCCATCTCCTCCTGTATTGGGGTCCAGGCCTTAGCTGGGCAGGTCTGGTCCCACTTTGATGGGCAATTGGCAATCGTTGCTTGATAAATCCAGACTCTCAGAAGATCGGACCCTTGTTTTCTCAGTCATTTCATCCTTCAGCTGCTGCACCTCAAGGGGCTTGCAGTTGAATGGATGGGGAGACAATAAGCTAACAACTGTGTTCCAACGAGCTCTGTACATATAGAAATATATATACATAAGAAATAATTAACTGAGGGAAGGCACCAGAATTTAGAAGGATAGGTTAAGGCTTCCTAGAAAAAGTGGGATTTTAGCTGGTCTTGAAGGAAGCTGGGGGGTCAGTAGTCAGAAGAGATGTAAAAGAGCATCCGGGTCTGGAGGACAGCCAGAGAAAATGTCCAGAGCCGAGACATGGAGGGTTTTGTCCATGGAACTGCCAGGAGACCAGAATCAAAGAGTACATGGGGACAAATGAGGAGAAAGAAGCTTGGAAAGTGGGAGTGGGAAGCTTTGAAAGCCAAATGGAGCATTTTGTATATTTGATCCTGGAGGCAATGGGAAAACCTTGGAGTGGGAGGTGACATGGTCAGACTTGCTCCTATAAAAAATCAATGTAGTGGCTAAATCAAGCATAGCCTGGAGAGGGGAGAGACCAGAAGCAGGCTGACCCCCTTAACTGCCCCCCCCCCCCGGCAATTCTGGCAGCTGAGAATTATCAGCCTAGTTAAGGAGTTAAGGTTGTCAAGTAATGGGAACTGATAAGATCACTGAGTGAAGTTGTTCAGAGGGAAGAGAAGAGGGCACAGAACAGAGCCCCGAGGGACACCCAAGTTAGAAGGCATGAACAGGAGGAGAAAACAGCCAAGGAGACAGAGAAGTGGTCAGAAAGGGAGGAGGAGGAGGAGGAGGAGGAGGAGGAGGAGGAAGAGGAGGAGGAGGAAGAAGAGGAGGAGGGGGAGGAGGAGGAGGAGGAAGAGAGAAAGACAGAGACAGAGAAAAGCAGAGAGACAGAGTCAGAGACAGAGAGACACAGAAACAAAGAAAGAGAGCAGTGTTCCAAAGACCTAGAGAGAAGAGCATCCAGGAGGAGAAAATGCCCAGGGTACCCAAGGTTGCAGAGAGGTCAAGGAGAAGGAGGACTGAGAAATGGCCCTTGGCTTTGGCAGCTAAGGGGCCACTGGTCACTAGAGAGAGCAGTGTCTGTGACATGATGAGCTCAGAATTGTAAGGGATTAGGAAGAGAGGGAAGAGAGGAAGTGGAGGCTTCTGGAAGGGCAGAAAGATACAGGGTGAGATTTAGCAGGAAGGGATGGTCGAGAGGGGGCTTTTCAGGATAGGGGAATTTACGGGAGGAAGGGGAGGAGCCCGAGGAGAGGGGAGGACTGAAGATAAGCAAGAGAGGGGTGACAGGGAGCAGTCTCTTGGAGGAGGTGGGATGGGATGGGGTCACTTGAGCAGGCAGAGGGCTTGGTCCTGGAAAGAAGAAAGGCCGCCTCATCATGTGGAGAGAGTGGGATAGGAGAGGAGGAAGTTCACCACGTATGAGCTCAGGTTTTTGAGACTCAGTTCAGTCTCAGCTGAAAGAGTTTGGGGGAGGAGGAGGATGAGAAGGTCAGGAGATCCCGTGGGGCAGTGAGCTGTAGGGGAAGCGTGGAGGCTGGCCTGGAGGCTGTGGAGGAGCTTCCTTCAGCAGCATGGGGCCTGCTCTGGCGGGGCCCAGATTAAGCTGAGTTCTGGGTGTCCCGTGCAGAATTCTCTGCATTAGCACCCACACCATCCACAGCCGGCCCGTCAGCTGAGAGTGCCTCTGATTGCCTTGCTTGTCACGGTGACAGTGCAAAGTTAGCAGAGTGAAACCTGGGAGGAAAACGGAGGAAGAGCTTTCATCATACTGTGTGTGAGTCCTCGGGGAGCTTTCTGAGGCTGGATCCCAGAGGCCCTCACTGCTGGGGAGGATAAGCGATGGGACCCCGGCAGCCTCCTGCCAGCTCTCTGTCTTGTTTGTTCGATGCCGCCCTTTTTATTTTGCTTGAAATCCCTTCCCCCTTCCCTGCTTTCTGGGTGTTTTATGTCTTCTGCCCTTGCCTGGGTCTCCTTCAATTCACTTTCCCTTAAAAGCCTTGTTTCCGTGCCAGTAAACCGTCCGGTTTCTCTCTGCTCCCTTCCAGCACTGCCCTGGCAACGGGCTCCTCTCGAGTGCTCTTTCCCCTTCGGGGCTATTGGCCAGATTCTCTTCTTGGTGCCAGTGGCTCCAGAATGGCTCCAGAATGCCAGGGGGAGACTGGTTTTGTCCCCATAGCACTCTGGGTACGTCAGAGACAGAGACAGAGAAAGCAGATGCTCTGGTCCCCATGCCCTGAGGAGGATGGGGACCATGGGGAGGCCTTCCAGGCCCCTCCCTGCTGGGGGCTAGAAGGCTTCTGCCTCCCCCAGGAAGGGCCCTCCTTCCCTGAATCACAGGGCCAGAAAGGGAGCCTGAGTCCCGGCTGCTAAATGTGTGCTCCCATTAGTTAGGGGGGGAGCAAACACTGATGTGGGGGAAGGCTGCCCAGAGGGCAGTGCCCCAGAGCTGGCTTGGGCATCACCTCTCAGAAGGGCTGGAACGATCCAGTTGGCAGTGTGAAACGCCACAAATTTGGACCCCCAAGAGCCATAGCTTGGGCCCAAGGCGGGAGCCATCCAGCTTGGGGCTTTGTGAGACCCCGAGCCCCCCAGGAGTGATTCAGGTCCACTTTTCCTACCTGTGGGATGGCCTGTGGGGGAAGCAGCTGTCTACACAGGCTCCCCTGCAGCGGTGCCCTGCTAAAGGCTGAGAGGGGTTTCTAGGAGCTGGGGGGCTGCCTGAACTTTCAGAGGTGACCGGCCCTTCTGTCCCCTCCCTGCAGCTAAAGTCCCCAGTGGCAGCGGCTTTGGGGAAAGACAGAGGACCAGAAAGGCAAGGGCCAGCAGAAGGGGAGGGGGCAGGGATGCAAGGGTGAGAGGGGGCCCTGGATTGGACCCAGATCAGGAGGCTGCAGCACAGGAGGAGGGAGAGCCCCGTGACCTCCCTCCTTTCAGTAGCACTAGGAGGGGACAAGGGGGACCAGAGCAATGAGCAGAGGCAGGGCTGGGAGGGGTCTCCAGTTGGGCAGGTGGGCCCCCTGCGTTCCACGTCCCCTAGCCTGGAAAAGCCAATGGGACGACACGTGAGAGGCGCTTTGTAAAGCTCAAAGCTAGTGGAGACGGAGAGATGCTGTTATGATTAGGCCAGATGCTGGGAACATGTTGTCATGGCAACGAGGGAGCAGGGAGACCCTGACAGGGAAGAAAGGCGGCCGTTGAGGGAGAAAGTTGGGAATGAATGTCTCCCCTTTGAAGAAATTTCAATCTGACTCTGCAGTCTGGCCCTGAGGGGCTTCTCTGGATCCTCTCCCAAGACCTCAGAGCCAGTGAGTTCAGAGAGGGAAACTGAGGCAAGCGGGGCAAAGGACTTATAGCTACAAGCATTCATTTAGCTCTTACTGTATGCCGGATGCTGTGCTACAAGTGGGGTCCCCGGCCTCCAGGCTCACTCGTCCCCTTGGGGGACTTTGGGGATGCTCTCTTTTCAATATTGTTCAGAACCTGCTCAGCGTTATCGCACCTGAGCACTGCCCTAGCCAAAGGACGAACTGCATTGGTGTGGCTCTGCGTCCGGATCACGCTCAAGGCAGCAGTTACCCATCGTCCTGCTGGCCTTTGCTGCCTCCGCTCTTCCCAGCTGCTTCTCTCCCCTCATGTGTCCCCTGTTTGGGGGTTCACCGTGGAGCCCCCCGTAACTCTTCCTCACTGCTCTCGCTTTCCCATGCCCGCTACGTGGGGCCAGGCAGACCGCCAGTCCTGACCTGGTGACCCCTAGGAGGGGGCCTAGAGGCCGGCAGGAGCCACCAGCCTGGAGCGGGACCCTCAGATGCCTACTGCTGCGTGCCCTGCACAAGTCCCGTCACCCCGTCTACCTCAGTTTCCTCATCCACAATAGGAGGATGTTGGAAGGATTGGGGGCAGGACAAAATGAGATCATATTTTTGGGAAATCTTCAGGCGTTCTCTCGGGGCGAGAAGTTCTTGCCTTCTGTTCCTCCGGGCTGCAGGACGGTGGGCACCTTGCCCTGGCGTGGGTTCTGCCCCCCTCCCCCCACATCTGTTCATATTCCACTCTTTAAGTTTCCTAAAAATAGTCCCTTGGGCCATTTCTTCAGCAAGATTGCACCCCCGCCCTTACAGAGAACAGCACAAGCATCAGTCAGGGACTGCAGGGATAACAAACGGCTCGTCCGATCCCTTCTGCACGGATGAGAAAACTGAGGCAAGCAGTGGCTAAGTGCAGCCATTCCATGCTCGGGGCAGCCACCCTCTTATTCTCCCTTTCTTTGCCCCCAAAAGAGCGTCTGCCCATTACTTTTTGGTGAGGAAACTGAGCTGGGGGGACTTGACCAGGGTCACTTGGCTGGTAGAAATGCCAGGTGCCAGGTGTGAGCTCAGGGCCTCCTGAGTCCTGATGCTCTGCCCACTGCACTGCCAGCCTGCCCCCATGGACACTTCTGCACACACGGGCCCTTTTCTTCTTCCTTTGCCTTCTTTGGGGGCCTGCAGACACAGGTTAGTCCTTGTGGAGATCCAGGAGCACTTTACAGCCTTCCTAGCTGCGCCTTCGGGTGCCAGCCTCCCTAGCTGCACCTTCGGGTGCCAGCCTCCCAATGCCCCCCGCCAACAGCGGTCCCTTTGCTTTGTGTCTCAGCTTGGCTAATTCAGTGGAGTGAGGTGCGACCTCTGACACTGGAGCTGAGAGCTCTCTTTTCCAGTGTTTGGAGCATTTCTGTGGGTGACTTGAGTTTATTCTTTTGCCCCCCCTTTTGCCTCTCTGACAAGCCCCCTGCCAGCCCCCCCATTCTAACTCGAGGGGAGCCTCTGGGTTCCATCGCCCACCGCTCCTGTGCCCTCTTCAGAGCCCCTGCCCGGGCACTTTCTGCCCACCTCACTGGGGCAGTCTGCCTCATTCTGGGGGAGACTCAGGCTTCTGCTCTGCTGTGCCCTGAGGGGGCCCCAGATGTGCATCTGCTGAGGGAAGAGCTGGGGGCCCACAAAGGTCTCTCATCCGGGTCTGTCCCCCCCGTTTGGCCGCAATGCTCAGTTTGGTCCTGTTGTTGCTGTTAAAAGGGCTCCCCTGTGCAGCTGGGGAAACCAGAGCTGGGCGAGGGCGAAGCTTTCAGTGCCGTCTCACTGTCACCTCCTCCCCGGAGTGGGGAAGAAGCCCACCAGCTGGGAGGCCAAAGGAAAACAAGCCTGTGTTTTCTTTCCTTCCCACTGGATGGAGTTTTCCCAAGAAGCGGGCGGGGGGGGCGAAATGCCCATGTCGGGGGAGGCTGGGTAATGAGGCAGGGGGAGGAGGGGCCGCCTGTGTTCTCAGAGGGTCCTGGCTTGGTTCTGGAAATCCCTTTTAAAGGAAAGTTTCCCAACTCGAGGGAGGAGAAATGTTGACGTTTCCTAAGTGCTCGGCTTGTGCATCTGACCTTCTGTTCCCCATTAATTAGCCTGGCCCCCATGGAGGGGCCGGAACAGGCGGGGAGCCCGTGGGCTCGGCCCTCGCAGGGCGCTGCCCTCACAGGGCGCTGCCCTAGCTGCTTTGTGTCTGTAGGACCCTCAGCTTCTTCCTCTCCACAGGGGGACAGGCCAGCCGGCTCTATGAAGAAAGAAACAGCTGTGCTGTGCACAGTCCCTGCACATAGTGGGAACTTTATGAACGCTCACCGACTCCCCTAGTCTGCCCTGTGGCACCTCTGCAAGTCGTATCATGACCCGTCAGTCACCCAGCATTTATAAAGGGCCTCCTGCATGGAAGGAGCTGGGCTGGAAGCTGGGCTGGAGAGATGGAAGGGGAGTAAGATCTCCCTTTCAGGGGCTGTCAGGGAGGATGACCAACACAAACACGGCAATAAAAAGTAACTACAGATGGGGATGAAGTTACTTGGGAGGAAAATGGCCCCGGGAGAGGGTGTTCCGGGCATGGGGCACAGGCAGTGCAAAGGTGTGGAGGGCAGAGATGACGGGTCCTGTCTGAAGGGCCTGGGGCAGGGAACAGTGCAGGAACTCCGGAAAGGTCCTTGGGCCATGCTGAGAAAGGCTTTCAGTACAAAGGAAATGATCCTGGAGACCAGAGGGAGACCGCAGCTTCTGCTGACCAGAGGGGGGACCTGTACTTGTGGCAAAGCTCCCAGGAGGAGCTGGGCATGTTCCTGGGGGCACTGCGCGGATGGCAGATGGGCCACACTTGATCGGATTTTATTTGAACCCAGCATGGATGGGCAAGGCCACCAGGCTCAGGCAGGGCAAGCCGGCCCAGGTCCAGAGCGGAGGGGGTGTGAGCTCTGCTCCTGGCAGGTAATCCCAGGAGGGGCTGCTGTGCTTCCAGCCTGGGCCAGACCCAGAGAAATGGATCCTAAAGTTGGGGTGGGTGGAGAGGAGGGTTCAGAACTCGTTCTATCCCAGGGCAGATCGAGACTTGATTAGACTAACCACGAGCCCGCAGATCTGGCCCCAGAAGTGAGAAGGAGGGAAAATCCCATGGACCGATGACCTCAGATAAACTGAACCTCTTCTCCCTAACCTGACCTTACTCCCAGCATGTCTCTGAGGTGACCAGCCTGCTTCTCTAAAGCTGAGAGTATGGCAGATCCTTAGCCCTGATGCTGAAGGCCGTCCAAAGGGCAATTAAGGGGAGCTCTTGGTGGAGCTGAGTGGGTCAAAACCAGCACCAAAATATCCCAAAGCCATTTGTCCAGATTCAGCCCCAGATCTGGGTGAGGGACGGCACATCTCTGCAGGAAGTGAAAAACCTGCAGGCAAGAGCCATTTATAAAGTGCCTGTGTCCTTGCTGCCATCATCCATCCATCTATCCCTCCATCATCCATCCCTCCATCCATCATCCATCCATCATCCTTCCATCCATCCATCCCTCCCTCATCCCTCCATCCATCCATCCATCCACCTATCGTCCATCCTCCCTTCCATCTATCATCCCTCCATCCATCCATCATCCATCTATCCCTCCATCCATCCCTCCATCCTGCCATCCACCTTCTCTCTCCATCTGCATCCCCATCTGTCGACCTGATAGAAGTGGGGATTGATTCTTTGCAGAATATTGATGATTTCACCCAAGCCATGAGGCAGCCGGCTTAGGAGACGAGCTCCCAGAGAGAAATGGGGGTTCCGAAATCTTAGGAAAGGAAGAAGGAAAGGAACCAGGAGGGGGGACTTTTATTTTTACACAGAGAGCACAGCCTGTAGATAAACAGGAGAGCTGGATCAGCGTGCCTGAGACAGGGACAGGCTCTGCAGGCTCACTTTGTTGTCCCCCCCCAGCCCTGTTCCTAGGATCCCACTGGCTTCCCCCCCACAAGCTTAAATCACCTTCCTATGTGTGGGGTGCTGCCCAGGTCCTTGAGGTGCTAGCACCCCGACCGAGACTCTTCCCATTGGCTCTGCCTCGTATGAACTCTTACTTTCCTGTACCTTTGACCAAAGAGAAGATGGGCCCGTCGTCACGTTTGAAAGGCGTAAAAATGGGAAATCCCCCTGAAAGATGTAGAGACTTTCAAAGCTTGGAGAGAGCGCTGGTGGAGGAGAAGTGGGAGTGGGAGGCTGGGAAAGCACATTGGCCAGCTCCTGGACTGTGAAAGGGCTAGAGGGGATGGTGGGGCAGGTGGAGCACTGGAAGGGCTGGAAAAGACCTGCAAGGGGTCAGTAGATGGAAAAAAGAGACAGCATAGCACCTCAGAGAGAGCACTGGCCTGGCACCAGATTCTCACCAGCCTCGTCACAGTGGGGACGTCACTTCTCTCTGTTTGCTCATCTGGGCACCATGACCCTGGTCCCTCCCAGCTCTCACCCTCTGCCCCCATGCAAAGAGCACCAGGCCGATAAGACTTTCTCCGGGAAGCCATGGAAAGTGGTCCCAGAGTTCTGGTGGGTGTGGGTGTGGCCATTCATCAAGGAGAGGCCGGCTCTGTCCCCCTGAAGCTGCAGGTTCCCTCAAGGGCATCGCCTGGGGCTCCTCATCGTCCTTCACCTTCACAGCCAAGATCTTGCTGCGCCCATTCACTTACACACTGCTGTCCCCCTGCCCCTTCCTCGGACTATGACAAGAGCCTGTCATTTGTTCCTCAGGGCTTTCCCCATTGCACTACAGCCTCCTCACAGTTGCCAGAGGGGTTATGCTAAGGGGCAAGTCTGCCTCCTCCTCAGTGGTGGCTCCCTGTTACCTCTAGAGTCATAGACAAAACCCTCGGGCTTTAGAAGCCCCCCAAACCTGGCCAGCCTCGCTTCTCTAGCTCATTACCCATTAGTCCCCCCCCCCCATGTTTTACCTAAACCTTCTGTCCTTGCCGTTCCCTACGCATGGACATGTCCACCCCATGACTGAAATGCTTTCTGCCCGCAGCTGGTTCTCTGGGAGCCTTCAGCTCCCGCCACGTCCGAGGGCACCTGCAGGAGGCCTTTCCCGCCCCTCCACCTCAGCGTATTTCTCATCCGTGTCTTTCCTGATCCCCTCTAGGACTGGCTTGCAAACCATGCTGGGCTCTCTATGTGGGACTACATAACCCTAAGAGACCTTTCAAAGCCATTATAATCACTGGGGAAACATGGCGCTTTCACCAAAGTGGCAAACGGCCGTCTCGCACCTTGGGCAGTCTTTGCAGCTCGTGACTTACGGCACTTTGATTCTGGAATGGACTTAAACCTCTCCATTGAAAGGGCCTGACTGGCCATTGTGCTGACCACTGTGCTGGCTATGGTGCTGACCACTGCACTGATCACTGTGCTGGCTATGGTGCTGACCACTGCACTGACCACTGTGCTGACCACTTTGCTAGACACTCTGCTGTCCACTGTGCTGACCACTGCACTAACTACTGTGCTGGCCATGGTGCTGACCACTTCGCTGTCCACTGTGCTGACCACTGTGCTGGCTATGGCACTGACCACTGCACTGACCACTGTGCTGGCCATGACATTGACCACTGTGCTGTCCACTGTGCTGACCACTACACTGGCTATGGCGCTGACCACTGCACTGACCACTGTGCTGGCCATGGCACTGACCACTGTGCTGCTGCCCTTGCTTTGCCGTGCTCCCTCACACAGAGCCGGGAGGAGAGGGCAGTGGAGTTTCCAATGTTTCATAGTCTTTCCATAGGAAGTTTTTGTAAGTAGGGGAAGCACAGAGACTCCCTGGGCATGAGCCTTGATGCCAATCAGAGGCAGCCGGGCATTTCCAGGATAGCCCACCCTGCCCACCGGTTGGTCCCACTCCTCAGACCTGCCCCAGAGGAGACATGACTCAATCTGATGCAAGTGAGCAAGCATTTAGTAAGTGCCTGCTGAGTACCGGCACTGAGCTAGAGCCACTGAGACCAACAAGAGAGGCAAGGGGCCTGATCCAGGAATGAAAGATCACTCAGAGCCTTTTTCAGGGGCCATCAGTCCCCCAGTTGGCACCTGTGGCCCCTCCACCCCTCCCTGATCCAGCCATTGGAGGCTCCCCAGGCTTTCTCTGCTGCTCAGGGCGGCAGGAAAGGATGACTCTGGGAGCAATCAGGGGAGGGAGGGTGTGGCAACGAAGGGAGGAGAGGAATAAGTCCTTCGTTGCCACACCCTGCCCTCCTCCTTGGGCCTGAGGTTGTTGGTCACTCCTTTCTGCCACCCCCTGGCTGTTCTCCCTGCCATGCTCCCTGCATGGTCTGCCTTGACCCCAGCAGGAGGGGCCGCTGGTGTGGCTGCTGCACATTGTTCTCGGAGAGCCGTTAGGAGAACCCCAGAGGAGCCAGAGCCTTTGTACCCTGACGGAAGTCCAGGGCCGGCCCAGCTTCCACATGGCTCTTGCGAGTGACACCCCCCCCCCCCGCGTATTTTTCCAGATTCTTCCCAGCTCAGTGACTGGGCCCTGAGGAGGAACCAGAGCTGGGAGGCCGAAGGGAGTGGGCGGCTTCTCTGCACCCCCCGTTATGCTAGGACTTGAGCCAAGCAGGGGTGCCAACATCAACACGAGAGGCGGCCCCGGCCCATTCCTGTTTGGCTCCAGTGGCTGCGGGACGGGGCTCTGAGGGGCTCGGCTTTCGGCTCTGCTTTGGGGGGGTGGGGAGGGGATCTGCTTTGGCCCTCAGCTCTGCAGGGGAGGAGGGACGGGGGCCTTGCAGGCTGGGACAGTGTCACTAGTGTGTCCCCGCTCACTCCGATGGGCTCTGTGGGTGGCACGCCCAGCAGGCAGTGGGATTTCCAGGTCCCATGTCCCTTCCAGAGAAGGGCAAGAGCTGAGGGGAGTTAGGAGCAGCCTGAGGGAATGCCCATGCCCCCTGCTCCTCAGGAAACTCTCCTGCTCCCACAGATCACAGCCTGGAGGATCGAGCCCCAGCTCCCAGTCAAAGCCCAGCTCAGAAAGTGACCATTTCCTCTCTCTGTTTCTTCATCTGTAAAATGGGCCACTAATATCTGCCTCCCCCTCTGCCAAGGATTGTGACCCAGACAATTCTTTCTTTCTTTTGCTTTTTGAAAATATCCCAAAGTTATTTTATTTTCCCAAATACTTGCCAAGATAGCTTTCAACATCTTCCTTTGCAAAATCTTATGTTCCAGATTTCTCCCTCCCTCTCTCCCTCCCCAAGGCAGCAAGCAATCCCATGGGCAATTCTTCTAAACATATGTCCATATTTGTCATATTGTGCAAGAAAAATCAGATCAAAAGGGGGAAAATGAGAAAGAAAAAACCCCAATCAAACAACAATAAAAGAAGGTGAAAATACGAAATTCTCCTCTGCCTTCAGCCTCGAGTTCTCCCTTTGGAAGTGGATGGCTCTCCATCCCAAGTCCTTGGGAATTGCCTGGAATCAGCTCATTGTTGCAGAGAGCCATGTCCATCAGAATTGATCATCATATAGTATTGTTGTTGCCGTGTATAATGATCTCCTGGTTCTGCTCGTTTCACTCAGCATCAGTTCACGCGAGTCTCTCCAGGCCTCTCTGAAATCGTCCTGCTGGTCGTTTCTTACAGAGCAATAATATTCCATAACATTCATATCCCATCATTTATTCAGCCACTCTCCAAGTGATGGGCATCTCTTCAGCTTCCAGTTTCTAGCCACTACAAAAAGGGCTGCCACAGACACCTTCAGACATGGGGGGCCCTTTCCCTGCTTTATGAGGACTGTCATTTAGAGCCTTGGATTGTTGCTGCGATGGACCCGGAAGCACAGGAAGTTACTCAGGGAGGGAGAGCCCCCACCCAGGCAGAGCCGGGCCCAGTCTCACTTTCCCCCACCCAGAGCCCCACTTTCGGCCGCAGGAATGAGGCTCCCCCTCCTCCCTCTTCCAGCCTTGCGATGTCGGGCCACTCCAGGATTCTGCTCAGAGCCAGCTTCAGGCCCTTTGCAGAGAGAGAGGGGGCTTGGACAGAATGGGCACGTCCTTAAGGAAACACCAGCCACGGAGCCATTTCCCGACACCAGGGGGCGCGCTTCCTCCTCCACCACCTGCCCATCAGGTGGAGAGTTACAGGCGCTGCTACAAAGTATCCATTCCCACAAATTCACTTCTACTTGGGGCAGGCCAAGGAGACTCCCTGGGCAGGGCTCCCGTCTCCCCTAAATGCTCCTCTGACTTTGGAAGGCACCGAGGTCAGCCTGGTCTGGGAAGGAAAAAGATCCCAGAGGGCCGGGATCGTCCGCAGGCCGGCCTGAGGTGGGAGAGCTGTTGGCCACTGTCCCCCCGGCCCCACCTCCTGTTTCTGGGTTCCTCCTACCTTCTCTCTCTCTCTCCCTCCCTTGCTCACTCTCTCCGTCTCTCTCCTATCTCTCTCTCTCTCTCTCTCTGTCTCTGTCTGTCTCTCTGTCTCTGCCCCAGATTCTGGGTTGTTGGGTCTGTTGCCTCCAAGAGGCTTCGGCCCTTTCCAGGTCTCGTTCGTTTGGACAGCAGTCTAGAACTAGTGACATCTGTCCCGGCCGGATGGGTCACAGGATCTGGACGAATGAAGCCCCTTCTCTTTTCTGGCTTTCGTAAGGACAGTGGGTGGGCTTGTTCCACCCTCATGGGCTGGGAATATTCTGTGCCATGAATCTGGCCAAGGGGCGCTCTGAGACACGAAGCTGGGTCCTCGGTTTTCTTTGTTAGAGCAAATAGATGCAGGCGCACTGGGCCGGGCAGTCCCTGAAGTTCTGCAGGTTCCCTGCACTGGCTTCCTGGGACACTGAGTGAGCAAGAAGGGCTGTCCCCCCTTCCCCCCAGTGGGCAGGAAGTCAGGGAGAATTGGTGGCCATTGGTGAGAGTGTGAGAAATGGGTATTTCCCATAACATCTGGAACGCTTGAAGTTGCTCTTTGAAAGCAGATCCCAGGAGCCTTTGTGTGCTTGGGCTCACTGTTGATGACAGCTGCAGGTGGATCTGAGTTTCTGAGGGTCCCCTCTACCCTGGCACCCGGCACCTTCTGAATCCTCAAGGAAAGAGCAAAGTGAATGGGGCGGAGATCGTGTGGGGCGTGGGGCCTTCTTGTGTTTTAGACCCCCACGTTGTCCTTGCAGAGGAGGGGTCGGCGGGGGCGGTTTTTGTGCCCCTTGGCCCAGGCTTTCTGGAGATCGCCCATCCAGATTTCCCAGAAAATCGGAGATAGCTCTCAGCGCACTGCTGCCCTCAGGACAGGTCTTGGTCCTGGTTCTGGCAGAGGCAGGGGCAGCATCCTCCCAGGCCGCCCACCACAACCCAACATCAGGCCCAGTTTGGCCTGAGTCCCAGGATGGGTACATACCCAGGCTTTGTAGGGGGCCCTGGTGGGGCTAGGCAGGGCCAGGCTCAGTTTAAAGTGCTCAGACCCACTCATTGAGGCGACTTGTCTTAGGCTTGCAGTGACCAAGAGCTGGTCAGCTCCGGGCTAGTCTGTGGCCTCCAGGGCAGAGGCAGGTGGTCCAGGGCCCCCAGGTATGTTCTATGGGCCTTTGGAGCTCCCACTTGGGCCTCAGTGCTCCCACTCGGGCCTCAGGGCTCCCATTTGGGCCTTTGGGGCTCCCACTCAGATCTTGGGGCTCCCACTCAGACCTTGGGGCTCCCATTTGGGCCTTTGGGGCTCCCACTCAGACCTTGGGGCTCCCACTTGGGCCTCAGTCACTGTCCTGACGATGGACTTCCTGGCCCCACCTTGCTGTGCCACCAGCCAGACCCCTTGCCCCAGCAGGCTCTGGGTGCCCAGTCCTAGTTGAGGGCGGACATTCTGGGCGAAGTTTTTCTGCCTCATTTGCTTTTCAGGGCTCGTTATTGCCAGCCTGTCGGGGCCCAGAGCGGGCCCTGCTCCCCTGGCAGACAATCCCGCCTGCTGCTGGATGAGCGTGTGATCTGGGGGAAGGGGCTTGGGGCCCTCCTCACACTGGGCCATTTGTCCGCGAGCTGCCTGATGGGCAGAGCCGTGGCTCCGGCCGCTCTTCATCCCGGGTCCCCGTTCAGACGAGGACCCCGTCTGGAAGCAGCCTGCCCCCCGCCATGGCATGAATGGGAAGCTTGTTGAGCCGCCCCCAAGGAGACTTCCTTCCCCATCGCGAGGCTTGGGGGGACAAGCAGCTGCCCAGTGCTCGGGCTGGCAGCGGTCGGCACGGAGCCCCTGGTGCGGTTTTCATCCCTCAGCTGGACTTAATGAGGCTCGTCCCCACTCGGGCTGAGAGAATGGCCTCAGTGTCCGGAGGCCGGGCGGCTCTGGGGGCCCATTGTTCCCCGTGTGCCCTTTCCCAGCATTCCCTGGCCGGCAGAGTCAGGCAGAGGCCGGAATGTGGGCCCGGGGAAGGAGCCAGACCAGGCCCTGACCCCCAGACAGGCGGCCCTTTCTCCAGTGGCTTCTGGGAAAAGCAGCGAAGGCTGCCCCGGGGCTGCCCCCAGGAGCAGAGCCAGCCTGAGAGCGCGGGAGGGGCCGCTGCCCCCAGGTCCAGCCTACCCTCAAGCGGGTCTTGAATCGGGCACCTCCCTCCCACAAGGGACTGCTGCCCCTTCCAAGTCCTTTCCCGGCAATACGAGGGCTCTGGCTCGCCCAGGCCAACTCCCCGCGTGTCTGAATGTTGTTTGCCCTTGGAGGCTCAGGGGCTCCGAGCTGCGGAAGGAAAAGAGCCCCCTGCCAGGTGAGCTCCCCTCCCCTGCCTCGAGTCCTGCTGAGGGACACCTGTCTGTCACCGTCTGACTGCCAGGGGCCGCGCTCCCTGATGATGTCTTCCCTGGAGCGCCTCCTCCGAGGGGCCGGAAAGCAGAGGGGCGTCTGAAGCCATCGCTTGTTGCCCACCCGACTCGGGGGCAGACTCCCAGAAGCCCCTGGGAGGTGCTGAGATTTCCAAGGAGCGGACCTTGGAAAAAGGGGAAAGGAGGGAGGAAAGGAGAAAATGAGCAGAGACAGAGGAAGAGGAAGGGAGAAGGGAAAGAGGAAGGAGGAAAGGGGAGGAAAGGGAACCCCTTTGCAGGGGTGACATCCGTAGGCAGTAATTCACCTCGGGCTCCTCTGGACCCTGGGCCTCCTCCTCGGGCACACGGAGGCCGCCAGAGCCGATAGTACCATAGCCCCCTGTACCCTGCTCTGGTCTACCCCTGGCTGAGCTCCTGGCCCTGTAATTTCCTGAGACCCAGCACAGCCCCCTGTCCCCCTCCTGTCCTCCTCCCGTCCCCCTTCTGTCCCCCTCCTCAGGCCATAAAATGAAGGGCGGGAGCTGGCCAGGCCCCCTGGCCCCTCAGCAGGAGCGGGGGCCCTCACTTCTGCCCAGGGGCCCTCCCCAAAGCTCAGCCGGTTCTGCCTGGCACTTCCTGGGCAGTGGGACAAGCCCTCCCCTCAGGGGCGACCGCTCGGGGCTCGCGTTTCCTTCTCAGACCCAGGGCGTCCGGGGAGGGCAGCGCCCGTGTGGCTCCCCGGTTTTCCCGGGCCGGGTCTGACCACCCCTTCTCTCCTTCTCCCCAGGGACCTGAAGAATAACCTGATCAGCGTGGTGGAGCCCAGGGCCTTTCTTGGCCTGCCGCAGCTCAGGCGACTGTGAGTACCCCTGCCCCAGGGCAGCGAGTTGGAGGGCCTGGGAGCCCGGACCTGGGTCAGCTGGGTGGCCCTGGCCTGGCCATTGTCCTCCGGGCCTGTTGTGGTTGGGGCGGCCGGGTGGGTCTGAAGTCAGCAAGGCCTGAATTCAAGTCCAGCCTCAGACACTGACTAGCTGAGTCACTGGGCAAGGCCCTTTGCCCCTCTTTGCCTCAGTTTCTTGTCTGTAAAATGGGGACACACCGGAGAAGGAAATGGCAAACACTCTGTCGAGAGAGCCCCGATGCCGGTGGGTCTCCGAGCTGGGCACTGAATGCCCCGTTCCGGTCTTATCCTGTGCTGCCAGTGGCCATTGGACCTTCCTCCAAGAGATGGAAACTGAACTTAAGTGAGAAGGGGAGCTTGGCTCTGGCTCTGGCGAATGTGGGCAGCGGTGCCCAGAGGCAGATCACCTCCAAAGAGTTTTCTGCCCATTCGCTGAGTCAGGGAGCGCGGGCTGGTTCCGGAACCCACAAGGGGCCGGGCCCAGCCACACAAGGCCCTTCCAGGCGGGTCGTCCTCGCTCTCCCAGAGGGGGACCCCCGGCCGCCCCGCCTGGGGACCTGCACCAGCCTCGCCTGCCCCCATCTCACAGGAGACAGATTACAGGACATGTGCCCAGGGGTGTGCCCGCATGAGTCCTGCGTGCCCCCTGGGCCCTCTCGGGGTGTGGAGTCCCCGGATCCTCCGGCTGCTCTGCTTCTGAGCCTGCAGCTCTGGGCATCTCCTGGGGTCACGGAGGCTAAGGGGCCCTGGCAGGCCTGGCTCACGGAAGCAAAGGGAGGTCCCCAAGGACCTGAGGCTGCCCGAGGCTCCCTGGCCCCACCAGAGGAAAGCGGGTGCCCAAGGTCTGGGTGGCTCCCAGAACGCCATGGCAGCGGCGCGTGAGCCAGTGTGCCATCTTCTGGGCAAGAATCATTCTTCCTTACCTCGTCCTCTCATGACCAAGCGTCAAGAGGGAAGCTTCAAAGATGGGACCAGATGCCCTGGCAGGGTCACCCTCCATGAGAGGCAACTGCAGACAGTCGGGGAGCCCGGGGCAGCTGGCAGCGAGGGTGGGTCAGAGAGCACGCCCGCTGGAGGGAAGGCTTAGTTGGCAACCCCTGTTCCTGCCACCGGGCAGACCCAGGCAGCGGGTCAGCAGCGAGCTCGGCCGTTTGGCCCACCGGGCACGAGACCCTGACAGAAGGGGCTGGCTTTGTTCAGTGTGTCCCCAGCCCCAGCTCTCGCTCCGACCCCGGCTTCTGTGTCTCTCACCCGGGCAGGCGGGGCACGGCCACTCCTCGAAGGGGGTCGTGGGGGTCGAGAGGATTTCCACAAGCGAAGACGCAGGTTGGCGCGTGTCTCTGGATAAGTCGTCACCTATTTTGGGAAAGGCAGCGTGGTCGGGTGGGCAGAGTGCCAGCCTCAGAGCCAGGTGGTGCTGGGCTGGGTGCCCCCTCTGCTACCCGCTAGCTGCGACCCTGCACCCACTGGGGAGCAAAGCCACGCCGGAAACCAAAAGCGCTTAGATTCCCGCCCACCAACGGGTGTAGAGTCGCGGGTGTCCGTCTGACCTGTCCACTGGATGCGGGCTGTGCCCCGCACTGAGGCTGGGAGGGCAGCTCCGGGCCAATGCGCCAGCCCAAAGGTCCCCTGGGGCAGGAGGGAGCCGTTGTGGGATGAGGTTCAGAGTCTCAAACCCCAAACTGCTGACTGGGTCTGAGAGGTGAGAGGGGCCGACGCTTAGTGCACGAAGGACCGCAGCGGTGAGCTCGGTGGCGGGCACGGCAAAAGCAGGAGCCTCAGGGGAGAGCTGGCTGACCACTTTAGGCCGTACTGGCTCTGTGAGGTCCTGGGGCCGGCCCACTGCCGTCCCGGAGCTCCCAGACCCTCGGACGCTACTTTGAACTTGAATGAGGAGAACCCTCAGACGCTGAAGAAATAAAATCAGGCTTTTCCTGAGAAGCCCCCGATGACCCCCCAGCGTGGCCCCGACCCTTGCTTAGAGCACCCGGTGAGGAAGGAGCCAGCCCAGACTGGGCAGCGCCAGTGCCAGGAGGTTTGCTGTTGGATGGCAGAAGTCCGCCCCGGGTGTGCCCTCTGTCTCTCAGGGAGCTCCCAGAGGGTCCTCAGGCCAGGGCTGCCTCAGTTCCTCTGGGCTTTTCCAGTCTCGTTGGGCCCTTGGTGACTTCATTGCACTTTCCCTGGCAGACGCCATGTCCTCCTTCTGCAAAGGAGAAAACCGAGGCAACGTGGGGCAAGTGGTGTGCTCGGAGTGCCCCAGCTAACGAGCACCTGAAGCCACATTGAACTCAACTCTTCCTGAGCCGGGTGCTCCTTCCATGAGCCCTGTAGCTGGGGGGAGTGGGGGCAGCAGAGGGGCAGAAATCTTTGGGATGCCCCCAAGGGCCCCACCTGGACCCACTAACACCCTCCTCCCTGGGGGTCTCTTGGAGTGGCAGTTAGAGGGCACAGGCTACCTGAGAGGGGACAGCACCTGAGATCACGCCTGACCCCCGTGCCCTTTGCTCTGTGATGTGGTCACTTCCTCTGGTGGGCCCCCAAGGACCTGCCCCCCC
>JAJPUD010013533.1:0-37399 GCA_023553655.1 Myrmecobius fasciatus
CCGTACCACCCCCTTCCAGATTTCTTCTCCTGGAAGAATGCCTTTACCCTGCTGGCACGAGGAGTTCTAAGAATTCTTGCTTCTTTTTTTTTTAAAGTTTTGCAAAGGAGGAGAAAGTAAAATAAAAGGTAGCAGTATCCTGGAGCAAGGGAAACAGAGACACACAGACACACACATGACTGTGAATTAGAGGATTGAGTTCTAGTCTCTGCTCTGCTACCCAATAGTTATGTGGTCCCAGACAGGTCACAACTAATAAGAAATTCCATATCATCCCCTATAAAATGGGTTGATAGGATTAAATCAGGGATTCTTAACCTGGAACCCACAAATAGATATTTTTAGAGAGTCTATGAACTTTTATGGAAGAAAATGACATCTTTATTTTGATATAATTGGTTTCCTTATTAATCCTATATGTTTTATGCATTTAAAATATTCTGAGGGTACAGTGGATAGAGCACCAGCCATGAAATCAGGAGGACATGAGTTCAAGTGTGACCTCAGACACTTAACACTTCCTAGCTGTGTGACTCTGGGTAAGTCACTTTAATTACATCAGCAAAAAAATTCTGAAAATGGGTCCATAGACTTCACCAGACTGCCAAAATAATCAATGATCTAATAGAAAAGGTTAAAAAACACTGAATGAGGTCTCTTACAACTATAACTTTCTGTGGATTTCAGGTTCTAATAGCAAGTACCAATACAAACAAGTGGCTTATGTGACTTTGGAAAGGAAGATGTATTGGTCAACTTTCTATTGGAAAAAGTAACAGCCTATTTTATGTGTTGTTATGTATGGTTGTGCTGGAAGCTATAAGCTTCCCTGCCTCCTCCATTCTGATTCCTCCTGATGCTAATGACTTTTCCCTTGTTAGATTTCATAATTTTGAATTTCATTTGTTTGTACATGTTTTACACATCCCCTCCCCCATTTTACTATATAAGTTCCATGATATCATAAACTATGTCATCTAAACTTTGTATTTTCCCCTAATACCTAGCACAGATATTTGTAGGCATTTCATGTTTGTTGAATGAACTACTAAGTGAATGAATAACAAGCTATTTTTATGGGATGAAGGAAGAAAGAAGTCTAGGCAAGCTCTACAAAATATGTTGGAAAAACATCCAAGATGTCACGCCACAATTCATTTACTTATTCATCATTCATTCAACAAATGTTTGAGTATCAATCATACACATTTCATCCCACAGGCTACTAAGCAATTGCCTGATTGCTCCCTGGGTGAGTCCAGTCCTAAACTGAAGAGATACAGTGGGTCAATCATCATATATGGCTCACTGAAGACAGGTTTAAAGGGTGAATTTTCCTAGACTGGGCACTCCCTCCTTTGCAGGCAGTACATTTTTATAATTAACCTCGGTCTTGAATTACTTGTGTTCCCCATAGGAAAGAAGGGCAGAGGTAATTGAGGTGGAAGAAGAAACTAATGAACTTTTACAGGGAGGAATAAACATAGCAACCTCTTGCCTTTGGGCCTCTTGGGAGTTTGAGGTGTCTAGTCAGCATTCATCTACAAGTCACCAATTTAAATCAGCTGTCAGACTCACCTAGACAGAAGAGCAAGGGAAATTAGAGGCTGCAGGAAGGAAGGAAAAAAGGAAGCAAAGGAAAGAAAGAAGAAAGGAGAAGGGGTTTGCTCATACTTTTCTTAATATGTGACATTCAGACCTGAGAATCATCATCATAGAAATAGAGTTGGAAGCCCCAAAGGTAATTTGATCCAATCCCTCATTTTATAGATGGGGAAACTGAGGCAAGTTCAATACCCTGACTGAAGACATACAGGTAGTCGAGAATACTGAAAATATTGGCTGACTGAGGCACAGTTGAATAGAACTATCACTTCCCTAGTTCTAAAAATAATGCCTTTTAATCAGATGTAGCCTAATACAAAATAATCTTTTTGGCCACCATATTGTATTGCTAATACAAAACATGAAATACTCTGGAATTTGCTATTCTGTGCTTCTGCAGTTGATTTTTTAAATCCACCTATTGGAACTTACACTTCTCTCTCTCAAATTTCATCTTATTAGATTGGATCCATTGTTGTGGGTTGTCAAGATCTTTTTGTATCCTGACCCTGTTTGATATAAAATTAGATGATATCTGTTTACCATATAGTAGGTTTTATATAAATATATAAATTGTCATTATTATGTGTTGATAAAAGTTGTTAAATCCCAACTCAAGTGTTTTCTCCTTCAGGAGATGTCTTCTTTGAATGTCTTATGGACTTCCTCCTAGGACTTTAGCTAGTACTACTTTGAATGTAAAGTTGTTGATACTGTATTATACTTCTCTAGGTATATGTTTCATCCCTCTATATTGTTCCCAACACCTGGCACAATGATCTGCATACAATAGTCTTTTAATATAGAACCTTAGATCTAAAAATAGAAAGGATATCAAATGTTTGTTTAATAGAACAGAAATTGAAATAATGTGTGTATTTTATATTCCCAGCTTTTAAAAAATATACATTAAGTTGAACATGATAGGAATAAAACTGCCCTGCCTATCTGAGTCCCATTCTGAACTTCCTTCTTCAATTCTCTGTATAATTTTAAAATACATCATTGCTGCTCTTTTAAAAAAAATTTTCTTTTTTTATTGGTGTCCCTACCCACCAACTTTTTCCACACAACTTTTCTCATCCAAAATAGAAGCTCTTGCTTGTAACAACCCATTAGTATGGTCAAGTCAATCGAATTCACATATTAAATGTGTTTGGAAGTATATGTCTCATTTTGCACCTGTAATCTGTCCTAACCTCTCTCTAAGATGTGGGAACCATGCTTCCTCATCAGTATTCTGGAATCATGATTGATCATTGAATGATTAGAGAATTGAGGTTTTTCATAGTTGTTTTTGTGGTCATTATGTAAATTGTCCTCTTGTTGCTTCATAGTAGACATCCCCAAATCTTTAATTTCAAGATTCAGTGCTCCCTTCATCTGCTTTTCTAGAAATGATTTGAAATTAATCACTTAAACCTTAAAATATATTCAAGTCAGTGTTACCTGACTGTGCTATAATTCTTCTGTGAATCAAGCATTTTATCCATCATTAAAGGAATTTCCAATATTGGCTATAGGGAAGATATTTAGAGAGGATCTTTCTAGCACCCTAAAATCATATCATATAGATAGAGAGCCAAACTATATACTAAGGATGGGGGCCTATATGGGGCCTAAAAAAGGAGTTGGAAGAGTTGCCAAAATAGGCTTTGCCTTTAAAATAGCAGACATTTGTCTGCTATTCCTATGGTAAACTTAAAAATGCTTAGAGAATGGGAAAGTATTTGTGACTCCCCTACTCTCCCTCCCGGTCTCTTACACTGAGCTATCTCTAACCTCTTTGGGATTTAATTTCACTAAAATATTCCCATGAGTCAGAATGTACAGGAAGCTGAATCTGACTTCACTTTGATAGCTTGGAAGTTATTGCTGCCTGAAGTCAGCCCACTTAACTTTCAGGAAATTGGCTTGCCCTAGGGCTAATCAATCAGTGTTGGAGAAGTCCTCAGATCCATTCCCTTGTTTCAGGGGAATGAAGAGGAAAGAAAAGGGCTGAATATAGCTTTCTCCTGTCTTGGAAGACAAGAGCCCTGAAAAGGAAAATCATGGAATGTTACAGCTAAAATACACTTTAGAGACATGAAGTTCATGCCCCCATTCCCATCCAGATGAGGAAAGTAAGTCCCCTACTTGAGGAAGCTAAGGCCCAGAGAAATTGTGACAGCTCCAAGATCACCCATATGGCAGAGCTGGAACTAAGCAGAAGTTAATAGAGTCTGGATTCAGGAAGTCTGAGGTAGACAGATAACTGGGTTCTAGTGCCTGTGGTATGGTTCCAGGCTAGTCACTTCCTCTTTGTGTTTCATTCACTTCATTTTACAATCTATAAAATAGGGATAAGAATAACTCACTAACACTTTCAGAAAGTTATTGGGAGGAAAACACTATGCAAACCTTAAAATAAGGGCTATTAAGAAAACCTTGATGCTCTTTCCACCACTGATTTAAATCAGAGTCCACCCCTGGGTTATTAATGCCTACAATGAATACAATGGCACAGATATTCCAAATAGCCAGATAATCCAAAAAAGTCACTCCTACTTGGTTTGGGGATATTATTTTATATATAAGGTTACATTATCCACAGAGTAGATCAGAGCCTTTCTATGTCTGAATTGAGTGTTTCATAAATTCTCATGACTGAAAAAAAAATCCAACCCTTTAGGTTGATGAAAGTCTTTAAAGACAGACTTGATTTTGGATAAAAGAGAGACAGTTCATTACCAGTTGCATCTCCAAGGCCTTTATTGCGTGTTATTGCCTGCCAGAGCTTTATCAATATTGGTAAAGTTTCCAAGAACTGCTGTCACTCATCTTGAATGGTGAGGCATCCAAAGTGGACTTTAGGAGAGGATTTTATAAACATGCATACACATATGCATAGTGAGGTCCTATCTGAGGTCTTATCTACAATCTGGGTTTGCAAAAGCTTTGGTAACAAAGCATGAATTCCATGGGGCAGTGGAAAGAATACTGATTCTGGAGTTAGGGAACCTAGCTTCAAATTGTATTTACTGTGTATGTAAACCTGAGTTTGTATCACTTAGTATTTTGGGATCTCCAACTTATCTCTAAGAGGAACTTGGAAAGTTCCTTTAGGATCTGAATAAACCAATCATATCAAAATACAGTCAACAACATATGTCTAAAAAATTGTAGATCCCCTGAAATCTATCTCCTGGCTCCAGGTTAAGAAGCTTTATTATAGACAAACACCCACATATTGTTCTGTGGATGATTTGCCTTCCTGATTGGATTCTACTTGGATTTAGACAAAAATGAGTTCCCATTCTCAAAGTATAAACTAACCAATAATGGGAGGTAAGCCAGGTGTCTCCATATGTTCAGAAGACAAACTGAGACTAAAAATGTGCTCAGTTAATATACAAAGTGAATAATTCATGGGTAGAAAATCAAGAGTTAATTATATTAAAGCTGCCTCCCTCTTCTCTGTTAATGATTTCCCCCCCAAGCCCTCAGGTGAAAAGCAGTAGCCTAGTAAATCTCAGAAAGCTGTATGGCAGGAATGGTTCTCCAGATTCCCGAGCTCAGTTTCTTGTGAAGGCTTAACATCTAAATACCTGTTTCTCTGAGTATTCCTTTTCACCTGGGGAATATTTATATTCCCATTTCTCCAGGGAGGACATAGATGTTTTTATTTGACTCTATTTCATTCTCAAGGTATAGGCAGCCTGAGTGTTAGCTTTAGGTTAGAGAGAGAAATTATGTGAAGTTCTACTGCCCCATCATAGCATTGTCTAGACCAGGACTTCTGAAATTATTTTTCACTCTTGATCCCTTTTTGCCCAAGAAATTTTTTTATGCAATCGGAGGTATATAGGTATATAAATTAGATATACAAATCAAACATTTACTGATAATAAATCATAAGTTTATGACCCCCACCTTCAGTTCTATGACTTTATATGGAGTTGTGACTCACAATTTAAGAAGCTTTGGTCTAGAAGAAACAGTAGTTATCAGCTACAGAGTTGTTCCTTCCCTATGCTCTAGTAATGGGAGCCATGCCATCCATCCCAGGAAGTTTCAATTTCACTCATCCTACAAGAGCATCCTAATAGAGAATGGACAAGATAGCTTATTGGAAAGCATAGGGGCAGGAGATGGAATATAATGTATGGGGAACAACAAATGGGTTAGTTTGACTATAGTGTGGAGCATGTGAGTGGGAATAATGTGTATTCAACCTGGAAACATCAGCTGAAACTGTATTGCAAAGGGCTTCAAATGCCAAACAGAAAAGATTACATTTTATCCCAGCAGCAATAGGGAACCACTGAAGGTTCTTAATCATAGGAGTAACATGGCCAGACATGGATTTGACAGCTATGTCAATATAGAATAGGTTGGGCAGGAGAGACATCAATTAGGAGGCTATTGCAATGGTTCAGGTGACAGGGGATAAGAACAGGACAGGTGGAACTGGTGTGAATGGAAAGGAAGTGATAGATTCTGCAAGGCTCAGAATATAATTGGGCAAGGGGGAGTACCAGGGAGGGAAGAGTTAAAGATGATTTCTTAGCCCCCAACCTAGGGAAAAGACAGTAAAACTAGACCACCCTTTCTGAAAACTCTTTCCAGCTCTTGAGATGTTTTGATCATTGGTACCTGAGTCATCACCAATTCTTAGTAAAATCAAGAAAGATTCTTTCCCAGAATGCATGTGTTTAACATTTATCTTGCTTGACATTGTTTTTTTGTTTTTTGGTTTTTTTGGAAAAGGATAATTTGAAAAGTTTCAGTGCTTATTGGTGACTCAGAAAGCTTTTAGAGTATGTTCTTGTACATTAGAAAAAATGCTGGCTTTCTATTCATGATTGAATCCTATTGATTACAAGGGTCCGTGATACTCTTTGTTAGGAAACACCAAAAATTAGATATACCCAGAAATCTGGAATCACTTTTTAAGGAAAATCCCAAGTGAATCTTGCAGCCAGATAACCACTTTGTCCCGGGCAGGGACTTTTGTCTTCAGATCCCTTACAAGGAAGCCTTGGAGCTGGTCACCCACCAGGTTAATTTTCAAGAATGCAAGCCAACTGAAGAGTAAGAAAAAGTGCTGAAGTTGCTAGTTGGAAGGCATGGAGGTGACAGCTTTGTGACAGACCTGTTTTAGAAGGCCTAGGTCAGATGGCAAGAGGAATTGTGCGACTGGCACAGAGGGTGTCTAGTCAGGACAACATGAGAATGGAAGAAGAGAAGCTTGATGAAGAAAGATGGAGGAACCTGGGGGTCCTGTTAACTAGCCAATTTAGGAGTGAAAACTTATGTGATTCACCTGTATATCTCTGTAGTGATGAAGGGGCTGAATTAAATGATTTCATGTCCCTTCTAGCATTAAAATTCTGCGTCTTTGTGAATATGACATCATATACCTGTAACTTGTCTACTCAAACTTTATAGCCTGTACCCTGTGCTCTCTATACCCTGAAGTAACTTTGAAAATTAATTGGCTGGATGGCTGAGGGTATATTTTGTTGAAGGGACCCTCTGGGTTGTTTTCACTTACAGCCCCCACCCTTCCTCTCTTCTCAAAGGTACCTAGATCATTTAGGATTGCTTTACCAGGGTCAGGCTACAAGTTCTAAAGATACAGTCCCATCAGGCTAGAGCCTGAAACACCTCCAAAGAGTAAGGGCAAGATTTTAGGATCATAGGTTTAGAACTGGAAGGGACCTATCCACCCCCCCCTTTTTTTTTTTTTTACAAAAGAGGGAAACTGTAGCATAGAAGAGTTAAGTCATTTGCTCAGGATTATACAACTGGCAGGTGTGCAAATCAGAATTTGAACCCAGGTCCACCTGACTCCAACTCCTGTCCCCTATCCACTATGCCATGCAATCCCTCAATCTTTGTGCCCTATCATCTAATAATTTGCCTTGTTGCTGTTTTTCACTCGTGTCTGATAATAGACAGAAAGCAGTTTGAAAGTTTAACACATATGAAAGTATTATGGTGGTTTGGAAGATGACATATATCATCTTGTTCCCCCATTTTACAAGCAAAAATGCCAAGGCACAGAGAAGGGAGACAACTGGGGTATGGGCAGCACTAGGCTTTGACCTTTTGTCCTCTGATCTTTCCCCATCTATAAAATGGGAATAATAATTGCAATTACCCCTCAGGGTTATTGTGAGAATCACATAAGACAAATTGCAAAGTGTTTACTTAGCACATAGCCTGGCACATAGTAAGCACTACATAAATGTTAGCTGCTGCTACTATTATTATTGGTATTTTTTTCCCTCTGTACCATTAGAGTGATGAGGTTTTACCTGTTAGACTCCTTGAGGTAAAGAAGAGAAATACAAAAATAAGGCCTTGTTCTTCCCAAGGGAAGAACAATTGTAATCTTCCAATATTTGAAACATATGGAAGGATATTGAGCTTACTTATTTTTCTGGAATAACTTGAGTGCACTCCTAACTAGAGTCAGGGGAAAAAGACAATGTCACTAACTGGACAAATCTATCACCATTATCCGGTTAAACAACTTAGTCTGCTTGTCCAAGTGATGGCAATTAAATGATACCATTATTATATGTGAAGAAGAGCTCAGTAGGGCAGATGACCTCTAAATGTCTCTTCTACACCAAAGATCCTGATGATTTTGGGGGAAGGAGGAGAGCCCATACAGCTCTCCATTTGTGGGGGAGATCACAATGCAAACTCAGGAACACCTGCACACCGACCTGCACACTAACACACACGCACAGAGTATGGGGCATTAATCCACCATGAGTGACAGAGCCTGTGGGGCTCTCACAGGCTGGGATCAGGATTGTCCCTATGAACTGTCCCTGAAATGCTTTGCTGCTAGATAAACTGTCTGTGGTGTAAAGGCTGATTGGAATCAATTGGGGTAATTGTGAAGATGCACAGCAAGTAATTGGGAATCTCCTGCTTGTTACAGACTCGTTTCTGTACCAAATGAATTGACATGCTGTAGCTGCTGCCTTCCTAGCACAGTGACAAGACGCAGATTTGAAGTCAGAAGACATGGGTTGGATTCTCATTCCTGCCATTTTCTTCCCTTGTGACCTTGGACAATTACCCCCTTTAGATCTCAGTTTTCTCTTTGGAAAATCAGATGGCTTCCAAGTTCCTCCTATGAGCCCTCCCCCATATTGCTCCTTCTTCATTATCTCTTTCCAAATCCAGAAAATCTATCAGTGGGTCCAAGTAAAAAGAGGAAACCCACTCCAATTTTTCTTTCTAGCATCCTTGATTAAACCCACAGAGGGGTAGAGCCCTAATGATCATTACAGATGATCTCATTCCTAGAGATGAGTAAACTACAACCCAGAAGGAAAAAAGTTTGTGCCAACTCTGAGACTTAAATTCTTCTTCCCATTCATGCTGCCCTTCTCCAAAGTGGAGAAAAGTTAAAATTCATCCCCCTTTCTACTTCCATTCTTCATTCAATGGATTCTTTTTTGGGGTGGGGCCTGTAAAATACTTCCTTTTTTATTAAAGCTTTTTATTTTCAAAATACATGCATAGATAATTTTCAACATTCACTCTTGCAAAACTCTGTTCCAAATTTTTTTCTCTCCCTTCCCTCCATTCCCCCTCCTACATGGCAAGTAATCCAATATATGTTAAAACATATGCAATTTTTCTAGACATATTTCCACAAATATCATGCACAAGAAAAATCAGATCAAAAAGGGAAAAATGAGAAAGAAAGCAAGATGTAAACAAACAGCAACAAAAAGGTGAAAATATTATGTTGTCATCCACAACTCAGTGCCCACAGTCCTCTCTCTGGTGCAGATGGCTCTCAAAACCATTGGAATTGTCCTGAATCATTTCATTGTTGAAAAGGTCCAAGTCCAGTGGATTCTTCATTAAGACATAAGATTCACAATTTGAGGAAAGGCCTATAAGGTCCATTCCAGCTCTTATATACCAGGCACATCCATTCTTGTCTTTCAGACATTTTTCTTCGTTGGTTTTTGAGATACATGTGACATGGTAGAAAGCTAGTTGCTGTTCAGTCATTTCAACTGTGTCTGACTCTTGGTGATCCCATTTGGGATTTTCTTGTCAGAGATACCGGAGTTGTTTACCATTTCTTTCTCCAGCTCATTTTACAGATGAGGAAACTGAGGCAAACTTGCCCATGGTCATACAGCTAGTGATTGAGGCTGGATTCGAACTCAAGTTTCCCTGATTCCAGGCCCAGTACTCTATCTACTGCACCATCTAGCCACCCCAAAGAAATCCTGTCTAACAACAATAATGATAATGACTTGCATTGATATCACTTATCTTATGTGTCAGGTATACCATGCACTTTATAGCTATTACCTCATTCGAGCCTCATAACAATCTAGGAAGTTATTATGATTCCCATTTTACAGTTGATGAAATTGATTTCTACCATTCATTTGATTTTGAGAACATCAATGAAACTCATTATGCCTTAGTTTCCTCATCTGTAAAATTAAGGGGTTGGACTTGATGGTGTCTGAGACTCCCTTCAAGTCTAAATCTATAGTTCTAGCATAGTTGTGCAGATATATTGTCAGAAAAATGGTTGGTTGACCTTAAAATGCCCTAGAAATGAGAGATCTTTTCTTTCTTTTCTTTATTCCACCGGATGCAGGGGAGAGGAGGTTGCTGCATAATAGCCATCTTCAAATACATGAAAGAATGTTACATAACAGTGAGATTCTGCTTATTCCACTCAGCCCCTCAGGACAGACTTAGGAGCTTTGGATGGAAGAATAGTTTGAGGCTCAATGTGAAGGAAAATTTCCTTACAATTAGAGCTGCCCCAGAATAGAAAGGGATGCCTTCTAGAGACAGTGGATTCCCTTCACTGGAAAGTTTCAAATGGAGAATGATCAGCTTGTCAGAGATGCTATAGAGGCGTTTCCCATTCATGGTTGGGAGTTCCAGTTTCTAGTAGTAGAAACTTAGATCTGAGTTTCTACAATTCTGTGACTAGACGGGAACTCAAATCAGAGAAAACTGACTCTGGAGCAGGTGCCTCTCCAGCTTTCCCACTGCCATTCTCATAAACAGCCTTAAAGAGGAATTACTATTATATCTGAAGTTTATGCCCAAGGTTGATTGGATCCAAACCTCAGACAGTTGTGATATTAGAGATGCATCCAAGACTGTCTTGGAGAGGTTTTATTATCACAGCCTCACCTGTACTAGAAAACTGATGCTAGTTCCTCCTCTTTCTCCTACCAAGGAGGGATCAGACACAGTCAGAAGAAACCCCAGAAGGAAAGAAAGTGGAATTGACTTCCATCTCCTGAGGTAGGAGAAATACATAGGCACATATCAATGACAGGGAGCTCCCCAGGATCCCAAATAATGCCGATGCATTCTTCCTGAGTTCCAGAAGCTCACCTGGATCAGAGTCTCTTGTCACAATCAGATATACCAAACGATTCCACAACTCAATCATAAATTTGAACTGGAAGAAGATTTACCAGTTAACTAATCCAAAACCCTCTTCTCACAGATGATGCCCATTGAGTTTGTGAAGTCACATAATCATACAATTGTCTGAAATCACACATTCAAGCAATAAGCATTTATTAAGCACCAATTATGGGCTAATCACTGTGCTTGCTTACCCAGGTAGAAAACAGCAAAGCCAGGATTGAAATTCAGCCTCTTTTCTACTGTACCATGTTGTTGGAAGCGGCATTCTTTCTCCTATATTCTCCTTGTTGCACACAGCCCCTGCATGCCAGTAATGATGACAGTTACAGCAATCTCCATCATTGCCCCTAGACATAATTCCACTCCTTTCCATAGTTTTTAAGTCAAGAAGACTCAAACCCACACCACATAAAAATTAATTGAGGAACCTGAGAATTTTGCTTTGAGAAAAGAAGTCTTAATGGGCAGCAATAGCTGGGGAGACAGCTACTGTGTGATATTTTTCTTGATCTTCATAATGATTCATAATGATAGGCAAGGTGGTATTATTATCCCTATTTTATAGGAGGAAGCTAAATGAATGAATGAAGCATTTATTAAGAGCTTATTATGGGCAAAAGCTTAGAAATACAAATAGTGATCTAGAATATAAGCACCTTAAGAATATGGGTTGTTCCTTTATTTGGATTTTTAAAATATCTGTTCCCAGGAACAAGCACGGCACCTGACACATAACAGGCACTTAAATGTTTAATCGTTGATTGGTTACTATCAAGGAGTTCCCAATCTAATAGAAGGAAACAACATATATCAAAGGTTCAGCTGCAGGTCAGATGGTCTTGAGGCAGATGGGAGGTAATGCATCATCTTTAGTGCCATTTCCATCGCTAAAAACCAAATCTGTTTCTGATGTTGAAACATTTGATATTGCCAAGGACTTAGTTGGCAATAACTTTTTCTTTGGCTGCCAAGGAGTCAGGGACTGTAAGAAATATTGGGAAAGCACTCAGCACAATGCCTGGCACACATTAGGCACCTAAAAATGCTTGTTCCCTCCCCTCCCTATAACACCAGCAAAGGGAGTGTCCAGGTCACAAGGTTTATTTCCCTAGGTGATGGCATGGGGACAAGCTGGAATCAAGGACAATGATTGGGCAAATGGGGTGCCTCCATTTCTAGGATTCTTAGTGACAGGATTCTGGGCTCCCTTCACCCTGACTTAAGAGGAGATGGTGATCAAGGTGATGGTAATACTTTGGCCTTTTGAAAATATGTTACCTCCTTTCTCTCCCTTGGGGTATCTTCCTGCTTCTGAAAGGTCAAGTTTATAGGCTCATGATATTTATATCATGAAGGGTTCTCAGAGAATGTCTAATTTAGCCTCCTTTTTCTATAGCTGAAGAAGCCAAACCTGGGGAGGGAACTTGTCAAAAATTATTGTAAATTTTGGAGATAGGTTTTAAACCCACCCTATCTGGCGCCAATCCATGCTCTTTTCTTTATGCCATGATGGGTTTCCCAGGCTAGAAGTAAGTAATAAGAAGAAGGGAGTCAATCTACCAAGCAGATGAGATAAAAAAAATTAAAACAGCTTCCGTCTTCCTTTTAGAATTGTTCCAATGAAAATAAAGTCAAATCTTATGGAGAAGACAAGGGGATTGATTCACTGAATCGTGGCCTTCCAGTGGCTCAGAAGAACCCCCTTAAGAGGCATCTAATCCTTCATTTATATTTAGAGCTCTATAAGAATTCTGTAGGTGTCCATCCATCTCAAATGATTTCCTTGAATACATACTGCAAAGTCCTATTAATTTTGTATTAATAATAGGATTGGAATAAAGACTCATTCTCTTATGTCATGGACTTCCAGGTGTTTAAATAGCACCAACTATATGTCAGGCACTATGCTTAAGTGCTTTAAAAATATTATCTCATTTGAGCCTCACAACAATCCTAAGAAGTACAAGGTACTATTATTATTTCCATTTTACATTTCAAAAAATTGAGACAAATAGAGATGAGATCATTGTCTTGTAACTGCCTGAATCTGGATTTGAACTCAGATGTTTCTGCCTAGCTGATAAGTTGCTAGTTGGTACAACCTTTTCTCCCAGTATAGTTCATTAATTTGTCTGAAATGTATGTTTCTGTTGTCAAGTCATTTTTCAGTTGTGTTTAATTCTATGGCTCCATTTGGGGTTTCCTTGGCAGACAAACTGGAGTGGTTTGCCATTTTCTTCTCCAGCTCTTTTTACAGATGAGGAAACTGAAGCAAGGTTAAATGACTTGCCCAGGTTGATATAGCTAGTAAATGTCTGAGACCAGATTTGAACTCATAAAGAAGAATCTTCCTAATTTCAAGTCTAATGCATTACCTAGTTACCCCCAGATGGTATTAGTTAGTATTAGATCATTGCCTAGAAAGTCCTGAGTTGTTAAGTGACTTATCTAGGATCAAATAGTCAAGGCAATATTTGAACCCAGGTCTTCCTAGCTTCTAGTCAAGCTATTTACCATGGCCAGACTTCTAGAACTCAGATTTATCTCTTAGTTCTAGAAAATTAGCCAAGAACTTTGCATGATAGAAATCTCACATGAGCCTTCCAACAACCTTGTGAGGTTGAATGATAAGCTTTTTGAGGACGGCTAATTCTGCTCATCTGTGTATTCCCAACATTATTTTGCATACAGTAGGTGTTTGGTAATGCTTGTTTAATTGAGGAAAATCATTATTTCCTCCATTGCATAGATAGGCAAACTGAAGTTCTCAAAGACTACATAATTTGCTCATGGTTCACAGCTAGAAAGTATCAGAGGCAGGATTTGAATCCAGCTCCTTCTGACTCTTAAGTTGAACACTTTATCCATTGCATCAAACCTGTCTCTCTCTGGAGTATCTTCTAATTTAAATTTCAGAAGAACTGCAGAAACAGCTGATCATTTGTCTTTCTTATCATCAGCTTCCCAAGATTTGAAGATCATATATTTTTAAACCTCCATGTTTTTGCATCTCTGGGTGAAAGGGTTCTACTAGTTCTTTTCCACTTTTTTTCTCTCAAGGTTATCTTTAGAATCTTTTCATTATCTTGTCTGCTCTTCATTGCCTGCTTGCCATACATTTCCCCCCAAAGCACACATCTCCAATCTGATTAGAGCCTTCTGAGCCAATGTTCTGACCAACATCAAACAAAATGAATTTGGGGTAATCTTTGGTTGGAGAAGATCATTGGCTATCCCAACATCCAATGCCCCAAGGAACTAATGGGTCAGCATGTGACACAGGGGTCAGCAATGATTGCCTACTCACCTGGGACCTGAGCAAGAGCCCAGCTCCATCTCCTTTCTAAATATGAATTTACTTGCCTAGCCATTGGCAGTGGGAGTTAATATTTCCATCACTGTGTTTAGGAATTAATTTTGAGAGAACTTAATCACCACCTCTCTCCTTCCCTCTCACCCCTTTCCCTTCTCCCTTCCTCTCCCTTCTAATTTTCCACTTGGCTGGGAATTCTCCTGCAGTGAAAGTTCAGATTTAGGGGAGGGCCAAGGGAGCTGCTTCATTAGAGAGGATAATCTCATTGGAACCACTGACTTGAATAATAACACCTTTAGTATGGCCCAGGAGCCTGGTTTCCTAGAGATTTTTAAGCACCTTGCACCGTGAGGCTAGGAAGAGCTGAGAGGCAGGGGAGGCAGAGCAAGGCAGAGGAGAGAAAGGGGATCACAGTGAGGAGCAAGTCTAAGTATTATTGTTGCCTCTCTCTCTGAGGCCCTGAAGGGCTTTTCTCTGGTGTCTGCTTTCTCAATTACTCTTAGCTAGTGTGATAGGGATATACATGTGTAGATTTGATGTTATTTGGGCATGCTCTTTGGAGTCTCTCAGAGCCTTGCTTCCCCTGCACAGAAAATGGGTAGATTAATCGCTTCCCTTGCCCCCACCTGGCTCCCCACAGTGGAGAAAATTACTTCAGGGAAGCAGCTGGAGCTCCTCAAGAAGAGAAAGGATTTCTTTTTAAACATCTCAAAATTATAAGTTAACTCCTTATATTTCCTAGCTTCCACTCAAGAGATTCAGAATTAATTTTCTTTGGTAAGCCAATGTGTGTAGTAGTACCTTAAGAGACCCCACAAGACATCAGAAAGGATCCATTCTTCCCACTTCATTATCATGTCACACTTAAGGTCAATTGTCTGTACCTTTCAACACTTCTGGCTTCCCCTTTTATGGACTCCTGAGAGAGAGCAGAAATGTCAAAACATGCCTAGAATTGACCTTAAACTTGATATTCTTCTACTTGGGTAGCTTGCTTCCCTCTTGGACTCCTAATAAGGAATTGGAAAGTCTATTCATAGACACTATTAATGTCTCTCTTTCTCCCCTTTCCTATGTGTCCTGGACTTGACCACCTCTCTGGACAAAAAGAAGAGAGCCCTGGCTAGTTCTTCCCTACCTCCCCTTTTTAGATTGGGGGGGAATCTAGGCTTTGTTCTTGGGTCTGACTTGGAATTGAGGAAGGCAGGAAATTGACTAATATTTAAGGCTGTAGATATGGATGGATGTTTGGATGGACGGACGGATGGACGGATGGACGGATGGATAAAAAGCTTTTGTTAAGCGCTTTCGATGTGCAAAATATTGTGTTAAGTTCTGGGGATACACATAGAAAGGCAAGACAGTCCCTGCTCTCAAGAAGCTCCCGTTCTAAAGAGGGCAAATAAGGCATGCAGGAGAACTGAGCTGCATTTAGGTTAAACAAGTCCCTTAGGTACTCCAGATACAGAAGCAAAGCATATAGTTATACATCTTTTATAATGTCATTTCCATTAATAAAACCATGTCTATTTCTGTTATTGAACCATTTAAAAGTGCAGAGGGCCTTAATGTTGGCAGGAACTTCCAAGAGAAGCTCAGAAGATTCTTGGGTAATTTATTTTGTGGAGAAGAAGCAGGACTAAATAAGTTTCTCTTCCACCCCCTAAATCCCCTTAGAGATCACTGAACTAGTAAAGAATGGAATAGCACTAGGACCTTCTAAGAAAATGCTCATGAACCTCTTGAGAGAATAAAAAGAGGATACCAATGGTTCCTCTCTTTTGATCTTAATTTAGTATTTGGGGTGATGTTAGGTCTAGAAGTTGCTCCATTTTCTCTCTACAATTTAATCAGAGACACTTTGCAGACCAGTTTATTGCTCTTGGAAATGGAAACTTCAAAGTTGGGGAGTCAGTGAATAATTTAAAGCCTTACTGACTCTCTTGGGCTCACTGTTAATGGGCATAATAACCCTATTAATAGCGACGTCAGTTGCAGACACCCTGGAAAAGTCCATAATATTAGCTTAATGGCTAAAGGTAATGGAGTTCTCTGTACAGGAGCTGGCCTGTTAAATTAACTCCACAGACTTTTAGGCAGTCAGTGTTGCCTCCATCAATCTGCTAGAAAATGTACTTGAGGTGTCAGTGTTAAGATCCAACCTTTCATCTTCTGGGCAGGGAGGCTTAGGTGTAAGTTGGAAGACACCTCCCTCAAAAAGCCACAGTGATCCTCAGAAGACTGCAAAACAGTGTTTGGAAGGAAAAGTAATTGGAACAATTTAGGCTGGAAAAGAGAAGATATAAAAGCAGGGTTTGCAAGCAGGAAAAGCTAATGTATGTTGGTCGGAGCAGAGGAAAAGGGACTGCAATTGCAACAAGAGGATTTGCCACCAACCTTCCAATCAAAAAAACTTCTGGATGATTTTTACCTCTTCATTGTCCTTCATTCTACACATCCAGTTTGTTGTCAAACAAGTGTTCTTGCTCCGACCTTCACATCCTATCTTGAATATGTTACTTCTCTTCTATGCTTTTAATGTCAACCTCTTTCTGCTCCTCCATGGACCTTCACATTGAGATTAGAATTGCCTTCAATCTGATATTTTAAATGGATAATTCCTGAACCACCAAAGATTAGGGCTGAAATTGTCACTGTTTCAAATACAATTTGGTCTAGGTTCCAAAGAGACAGTGAAAAATATATAAAATAAACACTGAATTTGCATTGTTTCCAAATCCTGGTCCTATCACTACCTGTGTGATCTTAGGCAAGTTACTTAACATTTCTTAGCCTCAGTTTACCCATTAATGAGAGATTTGGAAAGCATCTCTCCTAGGCTCTCTTCTATCTGTCATTCAACAATTCCTGAAATCCTATCTCTTCTTACAAGCTTTCCTCAGCTAATTAAAAGAGAATAGATGATTCCTCCCAGAACCTTCTCTCTATTTGTACAACTCCAAAGACTCCTTTTACGATGCATCAGTTATGTCTGGCTCTTTGTGGCCCCATTTGTTTTGTTTTGTTTTTGCTGGAGTGGTTTACTGTTTCTTTCTCCAGCTCCTTTTGCAGATAAGGAAACTGAGGCAAACAGAGATGAAGAGACTTGCCCAGGATCATACAGCTAGGCAATGTCTGAGGTCACATTTGAACTCAGATCTTCCTGACTCCACTGTGCTACCTAGATGCCTTATATTGCTTATACCCAATAAAAGTATGGCAGAACCCCACTTTAAATGGATTTTAATGGGGGTAACAGAATCATAAATGTTAGAAAATGCTCAAAGGAGTTGGAAGACCTAAGTTTTGCTTCTGGTTTTGTTCTTTCCTATTAATATAGGATTACTACATTAATATATGAGCTTGAGCAAGAGTTTCTCTGTAAGATGGGCAAAATAACACATTATCTACATCAAAAGACTGTTGCATGGATATAATAAATATGTTAAAATAACTTCATCAAAAACAAAAAACCCACTATTTAAATGTAAACTAATATCATTTAAAAAATATATTCTGAGATCAAACAACCTCTCCTAAAATCCAGTAAATCCCTGGTCATATTAGCCTAATATAATACAGACTCTAAAATGGTGAGAGCCTTGTTTACAGCACCAACATAATAAACAGCTCCCCCATGTATTATTTATTCATTTGTGCAATGCTCATTCATTTTTCTGTGGAGCCTTAATATGACTTCATCGCTGTTATCTGTCTCGAAGGGATGGATCGTCATCTGTTTAACTTGCATTGGACGATACCTTCTATACTACTGCATGCAGATGGGCATCAAACATGTACTTTAGTGAGTGTTATAATTATGTTATAAACACTACATAGATTTTAATTTATCTTTGCACTTCAAAAGCCCCCACTTGCCATACTCTCTGCAAATCTCCAATCAACTAAAAAAAATTGAACTCCTTTCCTTCTGTCATATTAAGTTACATGCTGCTCTTGTGTCTCTCTCTAGGTGTACCAGGAAGGAGAGATGTGAGAGATCCAGGGAGCCTCGCAGATTTGCCTCAGAGATGAAGCAGTGTGTCCGTCTGACAGTGCATCCCAATAACATCTCTGTTTCACAGTATAATGTCCTGGTAAGAAAGGGCTGGGGAGCTTGGAGGAGGGAATCTGGAGAGCTTTGCTCAAGAGCTCTGTCTTCAAAGAGAAACTTGGGCACATAATGACTTCTGAATGCCAAATATGACCACCAAGAAACAAGACCTGCTCTTAGCCTTCCTAATGTGTTGAATAATGTATTAAAAAAAACATTTTTTTGTTGACCAACTGAATGAATGAATGAATGAATGAATGTTGAATAGAAGCAGTTATCCAGAATATGGTCTAGAGTCTCAAGGAAAACTAAAGAATGAGTGTTCATACTACAGGAAGGAAGTCACCAAAATTCTCATTAAATCTGGGGGAGTAGTCTCCCATTTAAGGGATATAGTACATAGGATTTGGAGAAGAAGTTGGTGGTTTAATAGGGACAGGGAGGGATGGGAAAGTCAATAGTATTTCATTCATCCTTTGCTCATTTTTTTTGAGTATTGGACTTATTTACTGGGGCTCCAATTGCTAATGACTAAATCCTATTCTATAAGTTCTAAGTTCTTAACACAGCTACTCTGTCCCTTTTTGCCCTACTTCTACTCCATTCTTTGTTGTTTTTTCCCTATTCCATCTTCTTTCTTCTTCCCTTTCTCTATTTTCTTTTTTCCTCTTCTCTTTCCTTCCTTCCTTTCATCCATTTTTTTAATCTTTTCTCTCCTCTTTTTCTCCTCTGTGTTTTCCACTTTCATTTTCACCTTCTATTCTTTTATTTCTCTGATTCTTTTCTATTTTCTTCCCTCCTTTCTCTTTTTTTTTACTTTTCTTCTCTTTATTATATTTGCTCTTTTCTTATCTCTCCCTATGTCCTCTGAATTTGCAGTTGGTCTTGGAGACCTATAATGTCCCAGAGCTGTCAGCTGGTGTCAATTGTACCTTTGAAGATCTATCTGAAATGGATGGCCTAGTGGTGGGCAACCAGATTCAGTGTTACTCCCCTGCAGCTAAGGAAGTGCCCCGGATCATCACTGAGAATGGTAAGTGACCCCTTTTAGGGTTTCCATCCATGTGCATTGTCCATTCTCATCAAGGGCTGACAGGAGAACCTGGGGTCCTTCTTTCTTTCTAAGCCAGGTGAAAATGGAAGCCATTAAAGGGAGCCTGAGATGATAGGTGTAGTAAAAGAGAATAAGATGTCCTTGTATCATTTTTAATCTGAATCTGAGCCCCTCTCTACCTTTGGCCTTTCTTTTATAGCCAGGATCAGAGCTTGTGGCTGAGGGAGTAGAGTTTAGAAAGGGAAAGCAATCAGGGAAATGACTCTAGGATATAGTTTGGAGTGAAGAGCAGAATCAGGAGCTGGAAAAGTCGTGTCAAGTGACAGCCTGAGGGTAGGGCTAAGACTCTGGGGCTTGGTCCCGGTGTTAGCTTTTTTCATCTTCTCTCTGCACCAGTGGGCATCTGCTCTCAGGATTATCCCTCACCCCCTTCCTTTCCAGAGCTCTGTCACTGATACCAATCAACCTAGCAATGAACCAGGAATGGGGGGAAGAAAAGTCTGGAAAGAGAACATATCTCAGAACTAGCAATGGACAGAACTGGGCAAATTAATTCCATGTTATCCCTCCCATTTAGGCTTGTCAAGTTTCCTTTATGCTGATTGATTAATGAGGCTCTCAGGGAAGGAAGAAAATTCGGGGGTTGAAGGAGTAGAAGAGCCCAGGGGTCACTTCTGTGAATTAAACATAGGCTCCACCTTTGGCAATGGCACCAGCTGATGATTTCCTATGATTCCTATTCCAGACAGAGCCCTCAGTCTGGGAATGTTAGGAGGAGATGGTGGGAAAGGATCTATATTTATGGTCTGTTTTGTGTGTATATATGGCTATGAAGTCAAGTATGTTTAAAAATATTTTTTGCTTACTTATAGTAGAGTATACCCACCAAAATTCTATTCTGATGCTTAATCAAGGCTATGGCTATAAAACCTATCATGGATTTTACACTGTGGGATAGTGAAGAGAACATTGACTCTCTAGTCAGAGGACTTGGGTTCAAATCCCATTAATGATACTTAATAACTGTGTGACCTTAGACAAGTCTTAAGACCCATTTTCAAATTAATTAAATAATTAATGGAAATGCACAATTTTAGTTGGGAGTTAATGAAAATAAAGATGTTTTATTATTACATTACATAAAATATACATTATATTGCATCTAATTAATATACTGTCTGAAATCTACTCATGGACCTAATGGGAGTCTGTGGACCCTACGTTAAGAACCCTTTATTATAGAGGAAGGAGCATCTGCTTTAGTGAAGGGAGCAATCATACTGAGAAAACCACCAAATACTGACATATTAGGGTATTTTGAAATTTGTCATGGCTACTTTGAGATTGTGCAGCTTAATCCTCTGGATCCATGTCTAAGTGAATTAGAAGTATCCCCATGTCTGTGTGTGTATGTGTATGTGGGGAAATGTGTGAGATCTTTTGTAGATCTATAGTCACTGTGTATGTATCTATAATGCAATGATAGATAAATAGATTTGTGTTTGTGGTTGTATTTCTTTGTACATATAGGGGGAAAACAAGGAATTTAGCTCATCTGGAATAAAAAAGTCATTAAATAAATAGAAGTGGAGTTTTGAAACTGTCCTCAGGAAGATCATTACCTCCAGAATGAATAAAAAAATCTGTTGTATAAATGTCCCAATAATGATCTGACTTTTATAGGGTATATTCCCTGGGATCTCATTGAGACCCCACCTCAATAATAGTAGAATCTAGCTTCAGAATAAACCTGTATTTGGACTATGGTTGGTTGAGAAGATTTAAAGATCCCCAGTCTTCTTCTTTTAATGTTGGCTGACTCTTCCCTTCCCAGGGGATCACCACATTGTCCAGCTGCAGCTCAAGTCTAAGGAGACAGGTATGACCTTTGCCAGCACCAGTTTTGTCTTCTACAACTGCAGCGTCCACAATTCGTAAGTTATTCCTCAATACTTCCTACCCTACTTCGTTTTTTCTTCCTTTTGTGAGAACTGGAGAGGGAAGAGGGGAAAGAGGAGGAAAGAGAGAAGATTGAGCAAAAAGATCCATCCCAAGTTATGGGAGAAGGCAGGAATGGTGTTCAAATCAGAGAGGTAGTAAATATTGAGTAAAGAGAGGTCCCCATCAACTGGTTTGCACAAATCCCTAGGTAGGAACATAGAAAATGAGAGGTAATTGAATGAGAATCTCTAAGACGAAGGGCCATAGGAAGTCAGAGCTTGTCTAGCATGAGCCTCCCTACTTGTTCTTCAGATATAGATGTAGAAGGCATCCTAGTTCAGTGAAAAGAGCACTGGGTTGGGTGTCTAAGGCTACAGATTCAAATCTCTACTCAACCACTGACTATGTGACCATAGGCAAGTCATTTATCCCCACGAGGGGAAAAAATCCTCTTTTGTAAGATGAGGGAGTTAGAGTGGACAGCTCTGATATGTTTCATCTCCAAATCTATTACACTCAGAGTAAAGTGGTGATCAGGTAATGGAGCTGGTAAGGAGAGCTTTCTGTTCTTATAAAACCCAAACAATAGCATTAGCTATCACCCATTAGAATCTAGGGAATGTAAGAAGCTTTCTTTTGGAGTTAAGGGGTCCTACTGATATCCTTCTCTTCTTTTTTCTCTTTTGTGTCTATGTCCAGGTGCCTGTCCTGTGTGGAGAGCCCATATCGTTGTCACTGGTGCAAATACCGTCATGTCTGTACTCATGACCCCCAAACCTGCTCCTTCCAGGAGGGTCGAGTGAAGCTTCCTGAGGTAGGGCACCTCCAGGTACCACTAGGAGTGGTGTATCAGAGGGAAAGCAAAAGGAAGCAAGCAAAACAAAATCTTCAGGGCTTTTCCTCTCCCTGAGCATCAATGACCAATCTGTTCTGAGATGATGATTCCCCATGATCTGGTGCTCCCCGAGCATCATTGCTCAATCAGTTCTTTGCCTTTCCTTGAGTATCAATGACCAATCAGTTCTGAGATGATGATTCCCCATGATGGTGCAGAGGAATCAAAAAACAAACACATGGTGTTCTGCCCTAAAGCCAATCTGGTTCTCTTTCCAACCTGGGAAGGTTCAAATACAAATTCCACTCTAGCTAGGACAAACCCGATAGATTGAGTCCCAACACTATGGCCATCCTGGGGCATCAGTGAGCTTTAGAGAACTGTGTTTATTCTCTACAAAGTTCTGGGGGGAGGGAAGGAACAAGAAGTATCAAGGTACAATTATGAAAGCTGCTATCAGTGTACATACTCCAACAAAGTTTATAATTTAACCCTTAGGCACCAGCAGGTGCATTGGGAATTGAAAAGAACAACAATGGGGCTGATGGTTGCTTTAGCCATCACCCTTCAACAACCTCCCCATCTCTTCTCCAGGCTGCCGTGATTAGGATCAGAGATGACAGGAAGCAAGGGAAAGGGATGAGTGCCACATGCACAATTTCTGGATTTTCTCTAGCAGCCCCAACAGTCATGGGCTCAAGTGGAAGGAAAACTGAATTTCCCAGGAGATATAGCAAGGAAGCACCTGGAGTGGCTAAACTGGACTTAGCCCAGTTTGCACTGGAACTACCACAAGAAAAAAGTCAAATCTAACTCTTTTTAAGGGAGTGGGGAGTGAAACACAATCTCTCTGTGGCAAACATCTCTCCTAGCTGTAATTTGTCTTATGTTATTCATCCATCTAGGATTTATCGAGCACTTGATAGCACTGTACTAAGCTCTGGTGATTCAAAGATAAAAAATGATTGTTTCTGATTTCAAAGAGCTTACCTTCTCTTTTAGAGGGGCTAGGGTGGAGATACATTCACACAAGGAAGCAGATGGCCATAATGATAATGCTGACATCCTCAGCATGGCCAAGGACAACCACCCACTAGCAGGGGATGCTGACTGGTTTGGAAAGAGCTCTTCCAGCCTTTTCCTCTTCTTCAGACATCCCCTCCCTGCTCTTAGGGACTGGCCAATGCCTGACTTAGAGGGTAACCTCTTCTGCCCTAAAAGTCACTAGAAGCAGAGGCAAGGAGGTATGGATGCTATGGAGGTAGCTTAGAGGTTGGAGCCTTCCACACAGGGTCTTCATACTGCAATCCCTCTGAAGTTTCCAGGAGGAAGCTTTCTGGGCTTCTCTTCCACAAGTCCAAAGGATGGGAATGGGTGATTCTGCTGGGCGGCTCTCAAAGGCAGAACAAATTTTCCCTGGGGTTGAATAAGGTAAGGAGGTCACTAGGAGACTTCTGCCCTATAAAGCAGGTATCCATTTCTACTGACATCCTCATCTTAAAGCAGGACAGTTCTATATTCCTAAAATGCAAGAAGGGAGTGATGAGGCAAAGAAGAGATTCAAAGAATTATCTCTAAGGAAGATTTGAGAAATATGGGGATACTTTTATCTGATGGGGGTGGGGGGAGTGGTCAAGAAAGGCTCCCTGATGGAGAGCACATTTCATAATCAAGATGAAGCAGGCATATACTACACACTTATGTGTATGTATATAGTAGCCATTTCTAAGTTTCACTATTTCTTCCCATCATACTTTTTTTAAACCAGATTTCAGGCAGTAACCTTTGATGGATGTTCAATGGTAGTACTGAAAAATTCTATACATTGTTTTCTGCTTAGCCCAAATGTTCTTACAAGGTGAAGACCTAGAGTGAGATAAAATCAAATCAAAGTATCACAGATGTAGAGCTGGAAAGGACCTTCAAACTCACATAGGTCAACTCCCTCATTTCATGAGAGAGGATACTAAGTCCAGGGGGTGAGTTGATTTGCTTCCAGTCACAAGGACTAAGTACTGGAACAGAAATTTGAAACAGAGACCTAAGAGCCAGAGCTCTTCCTTTGAAAGCTCTTCAAAACTGTTAAAGTTGTTTTATAAATGTAAGGCACCATTATTTATTTATTATAGTGGTCTATACCACTCAGAGCATCTGGTAAAGTACTTTGCCTAGTATAGATGCTTATTTAAAAATAGCCTGCAGAAAACAAATCATAATTTGATTAATCCCAGCTGAATTCATCATGTGAAATAGTACTGTGATGTTTTAAAACAGCCCTGAAGTCAGAGCCCATTAACAAAGCTAGAACCCTTCACTTTACTTTCCAGGTAGGATTAAGATTATACTCTCCTATGGAGGGTAGCCTAGCCCATCACCCCAAATGCTGAGAGCATGGCATACCACCAGCCCTGGGAATGACTGCCCTGTCCTGATACTAGAAGGAGAGAAGCTGAGAGAAAGGAGGAGCCAATGGGCATCCTTGAAAAGCCAGTTAGAGTGAAACATCTCCTTTCCCTCCCTCTGAACCTGTTATACTACAAAAGCATCTGTAAGAGTTTACTGCAGCCAGGCAGTGATGAAAGCAAGAGGCTGTTCCTTTGTCCCTGGATGGGACTGGGAAGGGATGGGTACTTTAATTATGATCCCCAACAGGCTCTACTAAGGCAAAGAATTGGAGGGTCAAAGTTCATTCAAAGAAAGTAGGGAATTTCACGGGACGATTGGTGGTTCGTTCATTCAACAATGAACCAACATTTATTGAATATCTGTTATTAATAAGTAATTTGTATGTAGTCAAGCAATATTGGCTGAAATAATAATGACTTGTATTTCTACGGGACTCTAGGGATCACTAAATGCTTATGTCCAGGTAAATAGAGCAAGTATTATTGCCCATGTCTTATAGATAGGGAAACTGAGGCTCTGATTTGCCAAAAGTCACAAAGAAAGGGGGAAAAGTTGGGTCTTGAACCCAGTTCTTCTACCTCCTCATTCCAGATCTTTTAATTGCAACAAGCTGTTTCTCTCTCTGTCAGCCATCATGCTAGGAACCAAGGAGGTCACAAAGACAGGTGATGCAGTACTTTGATGTTAAGCTTATAATATATCAAAGGATATAAAACAGACATAAATAACCACAGGATAGTATGTGGCAAGTGCTGAAAGAGTGATAAAATCAGCATTGTAGGAGTTCAAAGGTGAATGCTCATTTCTGCCTTTCCAGCTGGGTCTGGAAGAAATAGAAGATTTCAATAAAGGGAGATGGAGAATGTATTTTGTAGTAGGGAAAGGGATGATAGGCAGAGTGGGAGTCATTTCAGGTAGAGGAAACAGTCAAGCAAAAGTATGGAGGCAGGAAAAGGCAAGACGTGTTCAATGTCAATCAGTCCAGTATGTATTTTGGAACACCATTGTTTGCTTTTCAACCAAATCTGTTGAAGCCAGATTACAATGGGAAATGTGCCATTTTGCTGTCTGATTTCTCAGTAGTCATTCTGAAGATCCTGGGGGCTAGAAAGGAAAGAGAAAGTCTGTTATGGAAACAAAAAATTAGAAAAATCCGTCTTTTTAAGGTGTTCCTTTTTTAAAGAAAAAGTAGGGAGTAATGAAATTCTTTTTTTTTTAAATCAAAGTATGTAGGAATGGGGTAGAGTGGAAGTAGGTGGGAGGTCTGCAGAGAGTTAAATATGAATTCCTATATGTAAAAGTCTATTCTAAGATTCTGTTGGAGACAAAGAGAGAACAAAAAAACAAAACAAAAAAACATCAAAAAATGGACTTAAACTCTGTAGGAAAACTCTATTCGGATAACACATTAGATTTGTTGACTCCTGGGTGGTAGGTTTTTAAGATGAGTCTGGTTGACAAGAGGTCGCAGAATCTCTTCTAGTCCAGTACCTAACATCTTTTTAATATTGCTTAGGTACTATATGGTGATAGGGACTGGAGAATAAGCTAAGTGGCCTGCAAAGGTCCTCTATGGTATTAATACTCCAGACATGAATACTTGACTAGGCTCTGAGGCTATTTAGTTTCCCAAAGAGAAAAACATTGTGAGAGCAGAGATAAAGAGACACTTAAAAAAGAATATATCTAGTAGAAGGTATTGGATATAGAGCATAATATACAAATAACAAAATGGAGGGAATAATAAATGGAGAAGATGAGAGAAATAATTGAACTATCTACAGGATTTCAAAGACCCCCCCCCCCAGCATTTAATTATCCTGAAAGAAATTTTCATCTTCCTGCTTTTACTTCCTTGTTTTCTCCCTTTTCCCCCACTTGTTAAAGATGTGTTTGTGTGTGTTTTAAAAAATAAGAGAAAGTAAATAATTGTGTGTGGAGGGGTATGTGAGTCTATACGCACATAGGTATGTTAATATATGTGTATGTCAACACCTACTATGTGCCAGGCACTGTGCTAAGTGTATACACATGCATGTATTATATGTATGTATATGTGTGTCAAACATTTATTAAACACCTACTATGTGTCAGACACTTTGTATGTGAGTGCACATAAAATGTGCTCATATTTATATTGTATGTTTTCAAAATTAGGGGAAAATAAATAAATGTATACGTGTGTGCATATGTGTATATATGTCAACAAATATTAAACACCTACTATATACTAGATACTATGCTAACTGCATATGTATGCATACAAATATATACACATGTGTATATAACTTGCAGATATATACATATAACAGAGTGTGCATACATAGAAATTTTCACATATGTATATGCAAACCTTTTCAAAGATGGGGCTGCAGATACATGTATACATATAAGGATAACATAAAGGAAAGTGGGATGATTTAAGGTTAGAGGGGAGGAGAGAGAGAAAAGGGAAAAGAATCTACTTCTGCTTCTTAAACTTTGGGCCGATACACCAGGGATTCCTCTGGAAGAGTAGCATCTTCTAAGGCTTAGAGAGAAAGGAGCATGAAATCTGTGTCAGTATCTGACAGGGAGTAGCTGCTAGAAATTCTCTGTATCTTAGAGAATATTGGCTATTACAAACCCCCAGAAGGATATTGGGTAAAAGGAAGACAGCAGAAAGAAACCCAGACAGGAGAAAATGATGCGAGAAGAGCCATTTTGCCCTCTAAATCTTTTCAGTCAGTCTTGTGTTATTATTGTCAAGTCTCTGATTGCAGTAAGAATTTCCAGAATAACTGGGAGTCATATCAATACCTTCATTATCACTCCTGGCCTGAGTTAGCTTTGGTTCCTTTTCTCCTAGAATACTAGTTTATCCAAAGAATTAAAATTTTGTTGTGTGTTTCCTGGACTGAATTTGTACATTGTAAGTCTACCCTACTGTATATTTCACATCAGGATGCCCTGCTCTGGTTGTGTAAAACAGGAAAATAATTTGTTGTGTGTATGTCAGATGTGGTAGGGTATCTGGCACAAGGAACTATTTAAAATTCTAGATATAGAGTTGGAAGGGGTTATCAGAAGCCACTCAGTTCAAGCCCCTCATTTTACAGATGAGTCAGTGAAGACTCAGAGAGATAAAATTATTTGCCCAAGGATTTGAATTAAGAGCCAGTGTACCACACTGTCCTCAGCTGACCACCTCTATATAAATAATTGTACAATCATGTACTACAACTTGTTCAGCCATTTCCCAATTGATGAGTATCCCTTCGATTTCCACTTCTTTCCTGCCACAAAAGTATGTGTGTATACATACATATGTGCATATATATAATGTATGTATGTATATATGTGTATATATATAATATATATAGGTATGTATGTATATATGTGACATATATAGGTATGTATATATATAATATGTGTATGTATGTGTATATATACATATACATAGATATATACATATACATACATATATATATACATATATATATACATATATATTCTCTGTATCTTAGAGAAGATTGACTCTTAGAAACCCCCAGAAGAATATTGGGTTAAGGGAAGACAGGAGAAAGAAACCCAGACAAAAGAAAATGATATGAGAGAAAGGCCCATTTTTCCCTTTAAATCTTTCCAGTTGGTCTTTTGTTGTTATTTTCAAGTATATATACATATATATGTATATGTATATATGTATGTGCATATGTATATTCCTTTCTCTTTTCTTTGTGCTACTTGGGATACATTTGAGTACTAATATTTCTGTTTTAAGGATATATATGGTTTTATAGACTTTTGCAGATAGTTCCAAATCGGTTTCCAGAACGGTTGTACCAGTTCACCATTCCATCAATGGTAAAAAAAAATCTATTAAGTTTCTTGGGACACCCTGTATAAATGTCAGTTACTGTTGCTATTTGTTATAGTTCTTATTAGCAAGATCCAATCCCCTTCAGCTGACCAGGATGATTGTTTTATTCTTGGACTTGATCAGTCTACATTTGGGGGAGATAGAGATGTGATGAGTAAATACAAAGAAGGGACCACTGAGACTGAGGGACACTGTGACATATGGAAGGCAGCATGATAGTAAATGAAAGTGTTGGATTTGGAGTTAGAAAACTAGAATTTGAATCCTTGTGACCCTGAGCAAGTTGTATTATCTCTGTAGGCTTCAGTTTCATTATCTTTAAAATGAAGAGGTTGGATGATCTGCTTACTATCCTTTCTTCCAGCTCTGAGTTTATGATCTTTTGATCCCTTCTTTCATCATTGAGTATCTTGAAGTGTTACTCTTTTTGTCTAGGGTTATGTCTAACGGGCCTCCCCAAAAAGGAGAAGTAAATAATGATGAAGCCATATTCCAGTTCCAATCCATAGCCACCCATATGACTTGTTCTGGCTGAGCTTACTCCATTTCCCATCCCCAGGGAAGCTGTGCTCTGGGCATGGGACATGACATACATAACAAATGGGCAGAGTTCAGATCAACCCTCCTAGACATCAGAAGAGGCTCATGGCTCACCTGTTATATGAATGGTCTATAGGTTTTTAATTTCCTTCTAATTCCAAGGTGAAGGGATCCAGACAGGAACCTTTTATTAGCCATAAATGCTGTTTTCAGGTGTCCTTTCATCTGGACCGTGCTTTCTTGCATCCCCTGCAAGGTTTTCATCTTTGTGTCTTCCACTTTCAACACTGGCTTTGTTGACAGCCACAAGAGACGTTAAATTATCTCTTTTTTTCCCCTGCATAAAGGATGCATTCAGGTGGAGTTATTGGTCCAGAACAGAGGACTGCTTGATCATTGTTGTTACTATATTAATGATAATTATTCTGGCATAATTATGCTTATTATAAATAGAATGTTCAATAACATATGCTGGTTATAGTAACTGTATTCCAAATTACAAGTGATTTTATTATGACTGATGATGAAATTGTAGTAAGAAGTAATTTGACTTCAGCACAAGAAGCTCTGAGGCAGAAGAAAGTGGATAAAGTTAAAAAAGATCTTTATTCAGGCCTGGGGGAGCGATATACCAATCTAGATTGATCAGATTGACAGAAATGTCACACACTTGTGGGAAAGAACTAGAGGAGAGAGAAAAAGCAGAGAGATCATGATCCAGTGGTGACAAGCCATGATCAAGATGTTCTCCCAATTTTATCAGTAAGGGAAATCCAAACTCAGGTTAAAAGGCAGAAACAAGAATAATCTTCCTTCTGTGAGAAGCATAATATGGTAGAAAACATGTAAATATGCTCAATCCAGAATCCTGCTTCTGACATTGACTAGCATTGGGATCATGAGTAAATCATGGATTATTTCTGACTTTTAATTTCTTTATCTGTAAAATGAGCTACTTACCCCTTGCTTCACTGTTAAAAAAAAATTTCCAGCCTTAATGCACTATAGAATGGTGAATTGCTGCTGTTATTACAGCTTTTGGTCAACTTCTCTCTCTGAGCCATTCGGGATTCCCCTCCATTGACCCACTTCCCACAGAACAACATCTTAGGGGTGAAGCCCAAATCTCAAAGGGCTTTTGTCTACCCAGGTTAGTCTCTCATAACACAAGTCAGTGTTGTAGAGCTTCCCTAGAACTCATCATCATCATCATCTCTGCTGTTAAAAATCTAACTTAACTATGTTAAATAGAAAAGTCCTGGGGAACTTGAGATACATGGGGATTAAGGACTTGTCCAAGATGATAGAAATAGTTCCATAGGATTTAAATTTATATCTTTTTGACCATAAGTCTATAAATATGGTTTATGGGTTTAGAGTAGTCATGGACTCATAACTCTGGAGCTAGAGACCTGGTCATGTTTGTTGGAGGAAGTTCTGTGCTAGGAGCTTGTTATTGTTCAGTTGTTTTGGTGGTTTCTGCCTCTTCGTGATCTCATTTAGGGTTTTCTTGGTGAGATACTAGAGTTATTTGCCATTTGTTTCTCCAGTTTATTTTACAGATGGGGAAACTAAGGCAAACTAGCTGTGTCACACAGCTAGTGATTGTCTGAAGTCAGATTTGAATTCAGGAAGATGAGTCTTTCTGACTCCAGGTCTGGTGCCCTATCCACTGTACCATCTATCTTCTCTATACTAGGAATACCCTATGTTAATGAACTTTAAGCAATGTCATGTAGTGATAATGATGGTGATTTCTAGCATTTATATAGCCCTTTAAGGCTTATAAAGTGCTTTACAAATATTTTATTGTCGCAACAACTATAGGAGTCAGATGTTATTATCCCCCTTTTCTAAATGAGGAAACTGAGGCAGACAGAGTAAGTGATTTGCCCACAGTTCCTTAGCCAGTTAGTGTTGGTCTCTACATGTGAATCCATGTTTTTTGACACTATTCCTAAAAAAACTTCCCTAGAGAAAGAATAGCCAGAATATCCTTTAGAGGTGGGGAGTAGGAAGAGTATTTAAATGGCCCTTTAAAAATATCAGATGAGTGTTTTCCATAAAAACCTTCAACAAATATTCTACAAGCTCTTTAATCCATTGTAGTGTGGAACAAGCATCCCTGTCTGAAAGTCCACCTTTTTATCTAACTAGAATACCAAAAATCATACCTTAAACCTGTTTTCTCTTGTTTCTTTCTGAGTAGAAATGAAGCACAGAGCTATGATAATCATTTTTACACTGGTAGGTTATTTTCGAGCACTCCTCCAGTTTTCCCTTCTCTGGACTAAATATAGCATATTTCTTTGTCTTTTCTACATTTCTACATTTTTAGATATGTTCATATTCATTTTCATAGCACCCCTAAGAATGAGAGAAGGAAAAAGGAGAAAGATTGTCCTGGCCATTTATCAGAAAAAAAACAAGCTAGTGACTTGGTCAGGCCTACATAGCCAGTGACAGATCCACAAATAGAAGGCAGATAATCTGGTTCCCTGGAATTGGGGTACAAGCCATACCTTGAGCCATTCCTTTCTTCAGAGGGCTGGAGGCTTCAAAGAGCCCTGTGTCAAACCAGTACCCCAAATTCTTCAAATTACTGCTTTAGCAACTACTGTCTCCCTTTTCCCCCACAGGCCCCAAGCTTCTTTGTTCTTTCTAGATCCCCTTTCCTTTTCCTTTCCCTCACTGATTTTGTGGGATTTATTTTGGCTCTGGTGTTATCTCTAGGACAAGGGAAGTGACTTGGCTGCCTTTGTGTTTGCTTTGCTTTATTAAGAGAGCGAGAAGTACAATTAGTCTGAGTCCATGCTGGTTTGGCCAGGACTCTGCTTGTCAGTGACCCCCTTCTCTCTGAATTCAAGGGAAGCAACTCTCTCAAACCAGGATCCTTCTGCTAAGCTTGAAGATCAGAAGAGGGAGAAAATAAAGTTCTAATTTAATTACATAAAACTCTAAAAGCTCCCCTCCCTGCAAATTCCACAAACTTTACTATGCTTCAGGAGATAGAGAAGCCCCTGTCCTAGGGGAGCTTAAAATCTAGTGGAGGAGATAAGAGAGGCACACAAACAAGTAGTAGTTAGAATTACACCATAAATGCACAGGAGAGGATCCTGAATAAAGCTGGAAGGAGCTCTACAAGCCATCCAGGAAAACCTTCCTCATATTAGATATGTGGACCTAGAGTCTGAGGGAGTGACTTCAGGAGCTGACAGAGGCCTGGTTCTTTTACTCCAGAACCAAGACTCCTTCCCTTGTCCCAAAAGATGGCCCAGCATACTATAGAGTGTTTCCCAGGAAGGAGAAATTACTTCTGCCTAGGAATAGGAGATGAATATCTGCAGGTCCAGAGAAAGAGACTGAAAGGCTGTAACATTCTGAGGAGGATTTCATGAGGCAGAGCTTGTCTGGGAATTGGAAGCAATCATAGTTTGCATTCGGGAAGCAGAAGACAGGATGAACAAGATCTAATTGATTAGCCAACTTGCATTTATTAAACACCTTCTGTGTGCCAGGCACTGTGCTAAATACTAGAATTAGAAATACAAAGAATGAAACAATCCCTACCCTCCAAGACCTTTTTGTTCTATCAGGGCATGTATATGAGTGTATACAGAAGAAATATAAAGAGAATAAACATGGATAAAGACAATTCAATACAAGCTTGTTTGGGAGGCAAGGAATTAATAGTTAAAAGAGTAAGAAAGAGTTTCTTTTTCTTTCTTTTTTTTCCCCGAGGCAATTGGGGTTAAGTGACTTACAGCTAATAAGTGTTTTGAATGTAGGTTCTCCAGACTCTAGGGCCAGTGCTCTATCTATTACAACATCTAGCTGCCCCAAGAAAGGGTTTCTTGCAGAAGACATCTTAAAGAGTTTCAGTGGTACAATTTGGGAAGAGTGTAGGATATACAAGGTAGCATTATATGGGACAAGGCTGGGAAAGTAGGTTTGACCCAGATTAAGGAAGGCCTCAAATGCCAATATAAGGAGTTTCAACTTTATTTGGAGAGTAGTAGGGGAGCCATTGATTTCTTACAAACAGAGAAGAGATGTCTTTCAATACTTATGAAAATTAATCTGATAGTGATTTGTAGGAGAATTAGAAAAAAATAGAAACTGGAAGTTGATAACATAATCCAGATGAATTAAGGAGGACAGAAAGATGTTAGTGGTAATATAACAAAGAAAAAGATGGATGCAGGAGAAGAATATAAGAATGCCCAGCAGTTAATGGAGCCCCTTAGAATTTCTCAGAGGGAACTCCAGAAATCTTGGATTTGGCTGCCCCAGAAGCCCTATCTCTAACCTTGGTCCTCACCTTCTGTTAAGGGGTGAAGGGCAATCTATTATTCTCTTCAGGTATCCCATTATTCTCCCCGGTCTTTCTGAGCTTGCTCTATCCCCATCAATCTCTTGAGCCTTCTACCCATCACGCCCCTATAAGGTTATAGGCATTTCCCCTTTGTATTATTACTTGTGCTCTCTCTATAAACAGGCAGATCATAGATCACACTAATGGCATTATAAACTTGGGGAACGTGGAGGAAATATATGGGGTATTAAATTTTTTTGTCTTGGGGCATGATGGGACTGGGGAAGCAGGCGTAAATTTGGGAGGAGGGGTTTCCCAGAAGAACTGACACATCTCTGGAGATTGATGGGGTCCAAGATGTCTTTTGGGAGGAACCCCTCTCTCACTCATTTCCTCAGCAACACGCCTCTTCCCTCCCCTCCATAGATCCTTCCAAGGCCTGTGCATTTGAAGTTAACTTTGATGTTACATGGAGGAGAATTAGAGAAGTGGTCAGATCAATATGTCAGAGACTGTAAATCAGGAGGCCACTGGAGCCTGCTCCCCATCCCTGTCCCTGGCCACTGGAGCTCTGCAGGCTGCCTCCATCTCATGCTAGTTCATCCTCTTGGACTTGTAGTTCATCACAATCTGCTCATCTTTTTTATTTGAACTATTTAAATGGATACCCTCGTCCCTTTCTTCAGTGTCTTGTGGAATATTACATTTATTTTACAATGTATTTCCCTACCCTTCTACTTACATACACACACACACAAATATACCTCTAAAGTTAATTTTCATTTGCTCTAAATTTTATATCTAATAGATGCATAATCATTTTCAAGTTGCCTCCTCTTTAAAATAAAGCTTCTTAATATTTAGCACGCTGACTACATAGGAAACATTTGCTGAGTGACTCAGGGTTATGCAGTGATTGGAGTTCTGGAGCCAGGTTCAAATCCTGTCTCAGACACTTTATAGCACTCCCTTTACCTAATTTCCTCATCTATAAAATGAGAATAACAATAGCCTCTCAAGGAAGGGACTTGTAAGGATCAGATGAAGTAATATATTGAGAACACTTCCCAACCCTTAAAGCCTATACAAATGCTACCTATTGTACTAACTTAAGAGATCCATAAATCTATGATCCCTCTCTAGACCTCAGTTTCCTTATTTGTAAAACAAGAATGGTCTAGATCAGGGATTATTTACCCTTTTTTGTCATGGCAATTTGGCAGTTTGATGGAGCCCATAGGGAGGAGCCCTTTTCATCCTTTGTTTTTTGTGTGTGAGATAGTTGGGATTTAGTGATTTGCCAGGATCACACAACTAGTGAGTGTTAAATGTCTGAGCCTGCATTTGATCCTTCTGACTCCAAGTCAGTATTCTATCCATGGCACCATCTAATTGCCCCTGTGGAGCCCTTTTCAAAGTAATGGTTGGTTGCCTATCTCTGAAGGAAATGCTACATCTCAATATTTAGTGAAAATAAAGATGTGTTTTTTGCTAATCCAAAATCATGATTCCCCTGAAATCTATCTACAGATTCCAAAGATTGCTGGTTAAAAAAATCTCTGGCTTAGATGATTCCCAGTATCCTTTCCAGATCTAAATCTTATTCTGGAAGGATGATATCTCTGAACTTTCTATCTGGATGAGCATTTGTGGGTTTAAATGAATTCTAAAATATGTGTGGGATTGGACAGTTGACTTCCACTCCAAGTCTCACTCCCACAGCACCCAGTTCTTGCCAAAGTCCATTTTAAGATTACTGTGTTCTCTGCCCTGAAGGAACCTGTGTCCTAAAGAATAGCTTAGATAATCTAAACTTCTCCAGAGTGGGAAGACCATACGTCTTAAATGAATGCTTGGAAGCTTCTTAGGGGGCAATTCAGAGAGCTGCATTCTGATAACAATGAAGTCTTATTCCTGTGGTTATCATCATTGGTACATAGACTGAGTCCCAGGATTATGTTAGGAAAATAATAATAATAATCCCTTGGATTTCCAAAGTTTGTTGTATTTCTTAAAACCCTTTCCCACCCAGATTCCCTGATTCCCACAGTAATATAAAGAAGTGGGCAGGGTAGACATTGTCCTTCATAGTTTACAAATGAAGAAACTGTGGTGAGAGAGATTGAATAATTTGTTCAAAGACTAAAACCCGAGTTTCTTAACTCCTGGTTCAATATTCTATCACTATATTATGTTGCCTTTGAATAAAAGTATAGTAAAATATGGAGAGATTCTTTTGGGATGGCTCCAGACCACTGGGCTGTAGGAAATGGTTGATTCAAGTAGCAGCTTGAACCTTTACCAATGTATTTAAAGAAGCCAGAAAATGGGAAGGAAGCTGGTGTTTTCCTGCATCTAACCAGCTTATATTTAGTGGGGAGAGAAAGGATATTATGAAAAATCAATGGAGTGAATGGAGGGAATAATAAATGCCATTATTATTACAATAGCATCTGATATGATAGCTGCCTAAATTCTTCATGACTGGAAGCCAGAAATCAGGATAAAAACTTTAGGACAAAATAGGAGCATTTTTCTGAAGGAGAGGGACAGAATGAGACTCGAGTTTAATGATCCTGTTCCATTTGGTTTGGAGGACTCAGGGAGTCCTGACTGAGGGAGATGCTAGGATAACAAATTTACAACTGGATGGCACTCCAAAGGTCAATTAATCCAATTCTTCCATTTCATAAATATAATACATTATAGTATGTAAATATTATTTATACTTAGATATATGCTTTGAGTCCTCTGGGACTCAGAGCAGGTCATATAGAAAGTAAATGTGAAAGGTAGAATTCAAACCTATGTTTTTATTCTAAATCCAAACTGATCCTCAGCAAGAGAGGCATAAAAAGTGATAGGAAAGACTGTATAAAGACAGGAGATGGGAGGCTGAGACAGAATGTCAAGGCTCAGAAGCAGTGTTTGGTGAAAGAAAGGCAGGTGAGGAAAACATTCTGAAAAAAGATGGAATAGTAGACAACCTGAAAAATTAAGACAATGGAAAGGTGGTAGGCTGAAGGGCTCATTTTACAGATGAGGAAACTGAGGCAAAGAGGATTAAGTGGATTAATAACTAATAAGTATCTGAGGCAGATTTGAACTCAGCAAAGTTCTATCCACTCAACCAGCTAACTGCCCTGCAGTAGTAGATGACAAAAGATCAGTTCCTTTGGAAGTACATCAGGCTTGCTTGTACATGGCTTTGATCCTGAAGATTCAGAGTAGGACAGGTTCAGAACCTGGAAAGATGGGGTGGCTGGGTGATGGAAACAGCCCCATTCATGCCTTATTGCCTTAGAGGAGGTTGCCATTTTACATTTCAATTAAGAGGTGCACAGGGGTCAATCCACAGCACCAGCAGAAGAGAATCTACCCAGCCCAGCCTCTACCACATCAATTATTATTAATGAACTTCCTCTCAGAGCAGCCAACCTTTTTATATGCAAAGTAAGCCTTTATGGGGCCAGTGGCAATCAGGGCTCATTAATGGATTCATCATGAGCCATGGAAGGATGTAATGGAAGGTGAGAGGAGAGATGGAGCCTTATGTGCCTCTCCTGAGGGTTTTCCTCTCCACCTCTCCTGGACTATATCCAGCTAAGACCCCTGGGCTCAGGGGCCAGCCCACCATAAGCTTACAGTTTCCCAGACTCAGCAAGTTCTTCTTAGGGGACAAAAGTCCAGCCTTACCTCACTTTGGTAAAGATTTGCCACCCTCTAGAAATGGGCTTCCTAGGTCAAAGAGCATTATATAGTAATGGTATTGCCTAATTCTCCAAAGTTAGGGTCAGAATTCCTGACGACCTTGAACTATACACTTAAGTTTCTCTTCTGTGAAACATGGTAGAATCCAATAGGCCTGCCAGAGAACTCTTAGAAAGCAGCTCCACGTATTAGAGGCTTCCTTCCTTCCTCCCTCATTCCCTTTCTCTTTTTCTTCCTTCCTTCCTTTTTTCTTCCTTCCTGCTTTCTTCCCTTCCTTCCTCCCTCCCTCCCTTCCTCTCTTCTTTCCTTCTTTCCTTTACTCTCTCTC
>JAJPUD010013534.1:0-11316 GCA_023553655.1 Myrmecobius fasciatus
GAAGTGGAGATTACTGTCCAGCCCTTGTAATGATCTTTTTCATTTTTTGTTACTATCTTGTTTTTCTATCACCCGAGTTTCCCAGCGGGCCCCCTCCCTCTCTTTCCCTGCCTCGCCAACCATCACTTGAAACAGCTGATCAAAAAAGAAACGAAAAAACCCAGCCAAGTAACCACCACAGTAACTGGCTCTGCCATGATCCTTCCCCCCCCCCCCCCCCGGCCTTTAGCTCTTGCCCCTTTTCCGGGCTTAAGCTTTGACCGGCCTTTCAATAGGTTCCTGCCAGAAATAGTAGTTCAGGCTGTCCTCCCTGGAGTCTGTCCATTCCCCTGGCCCTCTTTCATTCCCATTTCCCTTCCATTCTCTCTGAAATCTCTGACCACATCTCAGCAGTCACAACCACAAGGCCTCTCGATTTACACCAGAGTTAATAAATGTCTTCGAATTAAATTTATTCTCTTCAGGGTCTCTTGCCCGGTAATAGCCTCATTCCGCTGTCTCCGGGCTCTCCTGAGCTTGATTCCTTGTGCTTGGAGGAGCTCGGTTGGCCCTGACTAGCTTAGTTTTCCAAGGGCTGGAGTCGGTTGGCTTGGCGCTTGCCTTTTGAAAGTCCCCTTCCAGCTCTGAATTGGGTTTATGGGGTCCCCACCTTGAAGAGGGGCGCTTGGTTGGTATGGAAGGTGCTGAAACCTGGGATTTCCTAGTCACTTAACCTTCAGACTCTTCCCATTGTCAGACCTCAGTTTTCCTCAGGATCCTGACGGGGACATAGTGCCTTCCCTATTATAGGGAGAGCAATCAAATGATCCTCGGCCACAGGGAGCTTCCATTTAATCAGGGCACATATGATGTAACTTTCTCTCTCTTTTTGTCATCATTCGCTTGCATTTTGTTTTCTTACTCACTTTCTTTCCTTTTTGATCTGATCTTTCTTGTGCAACAAGGGGATCGCATCAATGTGTTGACACATTGGATTTCACATCTGTTTTCACATCTATAACATATTGGGCTGCTTGCCATCTAGGGGAGGGAAAGGAGAGGAAAATTGGGAACATAAGGCCACGCGAGGGTCAATGTTGAAAAATTATCTGTCCATATGTTTTGAAAATAAAAAAAAATTTAATAAAAAAGGTTTATTAAAAAAAGTTAGGGCATATACACAGATAAGTATATGCTGGATCATTGGAGGAAGGAGAAAGTGTGGACTTTAAATTGGAGGTGACCCATGAGTTGAACCTTGAGGGAGGCTAAGGATTCCGAGGGGCAAGAGGGAGGGCCTTTGGGGAAAGGGCCAGGGGGCACAATCTGGGCAAAAGTATGAAAGTGGGAGAGAAAAGGTGGTATGTGAGGGATGGAAAGGCCAGTTTGGCTTCAGTGTTGACTACGTGAAGAGGAGTCATGTGGGAAACGCCTCGGAATATGGGCTGGTGCCAGGCAACGAAGGGCTCTGCATACCAAGTTGAAAAGTTTGTTTATCCTAGAGGCAATTGGGAGCCATTGAAGATTCTTGACCGAAAGAAGGACACGGGCTGCTCTGTCATTTCCCTGCCTTGAGTTTTGGCTTCCTCTCCCTATAAAATGAGAGCATTGGCTTGGGTGACTTCAAAAGACTTCCATTTATAATCATTTTGTGTTCAGTCAGAGGAAGCACCAGGGATGGCAATCTGCTGGGTTTTTGCAGGTTTCTGGATGATGGGGGCTTTGGGTCAAATGTGGGAGAAGTGATCAGTGCTATTTATGCAGCCCATGTGGGCTCCTGAGTCTGGCGAAGGGAAAAGTGACATGCTGTGCACCCTACAGATATTGGGTAGCCTTGAGGGAGCAAGAGCTGAAGAAGGAGTAGGGGATGGAAGACCTTGGAGAAACGGGTTTTAGAAGATGGAGGGATGAGGGAGAATCCTAGAACTGGTTGAGATCTCATTTAACTCCAATTCCCCATTTGGTTCCAGAGCTAGGTCGTGGGGGACCCCCAAAAACAGGCTTTTAGGTGCAGTAGCATTTTAAATTTTATATGGAGCTGGTTTGGGGGGGAGGGGAGAAGAGGAGGGAGGTGTTAGTCATCAAAGGGTCTAGAACATACCAGGGCCTTCATCTGTAGCACATGATCGCTCAGAGTTTGTCGGAAGGATTTTTTAAATGTGCTGTGGTTTCCGGTTCAACTCCTCCCTTCATTGCTCCCTCACCACAGCTGCAAGTGACTCTGGGTAGAGTCAGTCAGGTGGCCTGTTACATCCTCTCTGCTCCCCATCCACATTGTTTTGTCCCCTGGCGTTATTTTGTCTTTTTGTTGAGAAGACATAAAAATTCTCATCTTAAAAAGTTTTAACAGCTCCTTTCTGTTGACTTTTCAAGAGTATCATGCTATGTTTTCTCTTTCTGGTGTTCGAAAGAGCATCAGTTAAGCGGAACTGACAAATAGACCGTTGACCCCTTTGGACAATGCAGACATCTTTGGGAGTCTGCTTTCTCTCACTGTGGGTGCCCCGGGCCTCCTTCCTGCTGCTTCTTTCTTCATTCTCTATCGGTTTGTAGAAGTCTTCCCGCATTTCTCTGAATTCCTCATTCATGTCATTATGTCATGTCTTTCTGTGGCATTCATGTCTCCCTTGTTCCTCTGTTGCGAAGTGCATGGGTACCCACTGTTTCCTGTTTTGGGGCACTGTAAAGTGCTGCTGAGAACATTTAGGTGTACATGAGGCCTTCTGTCCTGACCTTGACCTCCTTGGGTTTGATTTAGTTGGTGACCAGCTAAACCCCTCGCCCTCTCAAACTTGGCCCTCTCTTTAGGGCAAGACATTCTAATTTTTTTTTTGGGGGGGGAGTGGGATACTAGGATCCCAAATAGAAACTTTGACTAAAAGAAATGTAAAGACTCACATGTGAATCTGCTGGGTGATCCTGGCAAGTCATTTCCCTTCCCTAGACCTCTCCTGTTCTCCCTTTGCAAAGAGAAAGGATTTGAAATAGGTCAAATTGTTAAAATTAAATTGTTAAAAGTGAAATAACCGATGTCGTCAAGGTCTTAGTCAGATAGAAAACAATCTTCTGACTTGGAGCCAGGCCTAGTGGGCCTTAGAAGCCTGCTCATCCTATCTCCTGTCTCCCAAAAGGCTTAGGAAAGAAGTGGAGCCTCTTCAAGGCCTGAGAGCAATCCCAGGAAAGAAGGGAGTATAAATGAGAGCCTCTGGGGTCTAGGAAGGAAGGCCTGGTTTCTAGGCCCAACATGCCACCAGGCCTCTTTGTGACTTTCAAATTGCGTTCCCCTCACCAGAAGGCAGTTGTGCCCATCTGTAAAATGAAACTACCAATAGCAAAAGCTCTGAGCTCCCTGCTAGCTCAAAAAGTCTGTTTGGGGACCGAGAGCTTGGATTGGCAGATCCACTTGAGGGAGTCTCGGTCATCGCCCATCTTGCTGTGTCTGCTGTTACTGCCCACTGCCTGCTGATGAAATAGGTTGGCAGGCAGCCCGGGAGCCTTCGGCTCCTTCTGGGGAGGCTGTCGTCTCATGGGTGGGAATGGTTAGCTGGATAGAGGCAACTTCAGGGTATTCCTAGGGAAGTGTTAGATAACGGGGCCGAGGCTTCCTCCAGCGTCTTCCACAGACCTCACACTCGTGGGGCTCGTGGCCTTCTTACCCAACCCTGGGACAGCTCAGAAGATGGAACTGGGGTCTTGGAGGGCCTGAGCCCCACCCCATAAACAGGAATTAACACGTCTACCATCAGCCACAAGTGGTTTTCCAACTTTCAGTTAGAGAGACCTCTAGTGACGGGGCCGGCCCTCCACACCCTGTACCCCATGCCAGTTTTTGTAGCCCACACTACCTACGTAGGATCACTGAGCTACTGCCGACTGTTAGATTGTCTCTGTGTCCTCACAACTTCTGCTTCTCTTTCATGCTATGGCCCTTCAAAGACAGCTGGTGTGTCCTCCACACCTCTCCCCCAGGCCCTTCAACCGATCTATCGATCTATCGGTGTACGGCCTGGTCATTGGTCATAGTAGACGTCTTCCTAGACTTGTTCCACCTTAGCTGTGGCCTTCCTCAGACGTGGCCCTTGGGAGTAGTCCACATGTGGACTGATGAGGTTAGGGACAATGGAGCCCTCTCTTTCCTCATTCTGGCCCCCCCGAGTCACACTATCCTGAGACTCAGTTGTGTGATATGGGTAGGGAGGAGAAAAGTTGCCATTTTCCAAATTGGGATTTGCTTAAGGATTTCTCCTTAGGCTTTCTATTCTGAACAGGAAGTCTTGTTAGGTGCCCGCTCTGTCAGCCAGCCAGCCAGGTGGCGGGCAGTCAGCGTCGCATCCTGTGACCAGGATCCTGTCCTGTGTCTGAGCTTTGTGTAGGAAGTATGAGTAGCTAGAACCTGTGCTGGACGCTAGCTACTATAGAGAACTGAGCAGCAAAGCTCTGCTCTTGGGGAAAATCGCGTCTTACAAGGAGGAAGATGGCACATCTGGAGGTCCAGCTGCAGGCCAGATGGAAAGGCCCAGAAGTGACGGGGCTTGGAGAGTGTTCATGTGTGCACTCGTGTGTGTATGTACATGCATGTGTGTGTATGTGTGTCAGTGAGAGAGATGGGAAAGCTTTTGTTCCAATGGGGTCAGCCTCAGAGGAAAGGAAACATTTCGACAAACACAAATGGGGAGAGGGAAGGGTCATCTGTTCAGGGCAAGCAGCGATGGGCCAAAGGCTCAGGTATCATCTGGGTACCCCGCCTGGGCAAACTGAAGGGTATAAAGAGGAGCTAGGAAGTGGGACCAGAGACTGGCATGTTTGGTGCCACAAGGAACCTTGGAGACTGTGTCACCCAGGAGTCTTTCACCTCTTCTGACAATCTATCTGGTGAAGTCTATGGCCCTCATCTCAGAAGCTGATTTTTTTCCCCCTCAATAGTATTTTATTTTTCTAGATACGTGTAAAGATAGTTTTTGGCATTCATTTCTTTTAAAATTTCTTTTATTTTTTCATATTAAAGCTTTTTATTTTTAAAACATGCATGGATAATTCAATATTCAGCCTTGCAAAATCTTGGGTTCCAAATTTTTTCCCTCCCTTTTCCCCGCCCTCTCCCCCAGAAGGCGAGTAATCCAATATATCAGCATTCATTTCTGGGAGATTTTGTGTTGTGGATTTTTTTTCTCCCTTCCTCCCTCTTCCCAAGAACAGACAGCAGTCCAATAGGGGTTGATACCATCTTTCACGACCCGCTTTTTTTTTTTTTTTTTTTGCTTTTTGCTGAGGCAATTGAGGTTAAGTGACTTGCCCAGGGTCACACAGCTAGGAAGGGTCTGAGATCAGATTTGAACTCAGGTCCTCCTGACTTCAGGGCTGCTGCTTTATCCACTGTGATACCTAGCTGCCCCTTTAACATGGTTTTTGAAATCCCTTGTTTTTCCCAAGCTTCCACAGCCAAGCCAGGGTGAGACCCTGCCTCAGAACCAGGGTCTCTTGTCTCTGTCTTACTCTTCTTGGTCTCGCTACTGATGCCCAAGCTTGCCAGCCCATGGGCCTGCTCTATGTTCCGTCCCATCTCTCACTCTCCGGTCTGAGGGGTGACCAGTCCAGAACCCCGTGTTCTGGGGCTGACACAGAGATGGGGAACTGAAGGGCCAGTCTGTCCGGTGACACCGAGCATCCCGGAAGCACACTTGGGGGACATGGACGTTCTGCCCGATGAACCCTTCCCATTTCCGCTGCGTGTATGGTGGTTTGGGGTCAGACGGCCTGGGCGTGGCCCCTACTTTTCACTAATGTGTGACTTGAGACATTACATTTGATTGTTGTGATCCTGAGCGGGAGACAGCATGGGATAGTGGGTAGAGAACTGACCTTGAAGAAGCCAGGAAGCAGAGAAGATACCTGGCTGCCTTGTGCTCTGTGGAGTTTTCTCACACGGGACTTCCTTTCCCATTGCAAACATGGCTCCGGTCACTCTCCGTAGTGATGAGCCTCAGTTTCCTCATCTATAAAGGCAAAGAATAGAATTAGGTAGTCTCCTTTTGAGGTCCGCAGTAGTCACATGGGAGGGATTGAATTGTGGGGGAAGAGGCAGCGGGGTGGAAGAAGCTAAGCCTGGCCAGCCAATGGACTCTGAAAAGCCTGGGGAAGCGGGAGATACTGGACCCGAGCTGGAAAGGGGCGGAAGTACGGAGGGAATGAGTCAGTAGGGGAGGTGGAGGAGAGCTGGAAATTAAAGCTGCCCTTGTTTCTCTGTGGAAAACAGCTGTTTCCAGCAATGCCCTCATCTTGGAGGGAAGCTGGGCTCGTCCCACCCGGCCTATAGGTTTATATTGGGCAGGTGGCAGGAAGTGGGCACTGGGGGCTGGATGTAGGGTCTAGGGGAGGCCTGCCTGATAATGTGATGGCAGCTACCTGAAGGCAGAGTTCTTGGAGTCTAGAATGATGAGGACTGGATTTGGATTGAGACCTTTAAGAGAGTAGGTTGCATCCCCAATCTTATTCCACACTAGCTCTAAACTTGGGCAGTGATAATGGAAAGAGCCCTGAATTTGGGGTCAGAACACCTGGCTTGGCTGGTTGCTAACTGTAACCTAGGGCAAGTCACTTAGGGAAACTGAGGCCCAGAGAGAAGTTCTGTTTGGACAGTATAATTTCTAAGGCCTCTTTAAGCCCTAAATCAGTGAGTAGACAGCTAAATATTTGGAGGTTCTCCTATTCAACATCTTCCCCCCCCCCAAATGTGCCAACTTTCCTTAGAGATCATGGGACCCTAGACTCACTATAAGGAAGATGGCGCCATTCATCTCAGGAAGTAGCCCTTAGCTCAGAATAGTGAGTGTGCTGTGGTAGAAAGGAGGCTAGATTTGCAGGGAGAAGACCTGGTTTCCAAATCTTGACACTACTACTTCCTATATCTGTGGTTTCAGGCAAATCACACTTTGCCTTTGCGATCCTTAGTTTCCCCACCTGTAAAATGAGAAAGTTGAACTCCAGTGGCCTCTGAAGTCCTTCTCATCATAGGATCTAGGATCCTTTGACAGTGATGGTGGCGTGAAGCTGGCTGGTCCAGGCAACTCCAACAAAGTCCTTGGTGGGCTTCTTGCTCGTCATCCTTCCCTTGGATAAGCCTTTGGAAAGTAGAAAGGTGGGGAAAACAACCATGGTCTTGCGCAGGGTTCGGAGGGTGGATCATGTGTTTGTGCTCTGGGGAGGGGGGCGGTCCTAGTCCCCAGAGAAGGACTTAGTGTGGGAAATTTCTGCGTCCAATTAACAGTTGGCTGTTCCTGGCCCTCTGGGTGGTGGTGGTGAGACCAAAGGGAAAGACACCAATGGAGAAGCTGGTATGATGGCTTAAGGGGGGGGGGGATTTCTCTCTTCTTCCTCCCCCCCAGGGCTCTCTGTTCTTCAAATGTCTAATATTCTCCAGAGGTGTTGGCTCAGGCCCAGAATTTTTCCCCTAATTCTCAGGGCTGGGATGGAACTGTATAAATAGATCTCTGCAGGGGGCTTCCTCATGCAACTTTCCTTCCCTCCACCACACCCCCTTCCTTTCGAGTCCTTCCACTTGGGGCGCGACGGAGAGGCTCCTTGGGAAGATATTATTGCTGACTCTAGCGGTTCTATTTTTGGTTTGGGGATGTGTGTGCTTTGTAGGCCTCTTAAACTGGAGCCGGGAGCTATTTTTGGTATTGATATGTTTCTCCAATGGAGGTAGGAAGGGGCCCAACTTGCTGCCTTTTGGCAGAGGCTGATGCCCCACTGGCCCAAGCCTTGTGTGGGCTGGAGTTGGAGGCCAGGGTACCCATCACCTACTCATCATGGGAAGATGCCTAGGGCACTATGTTTCCTAGGCTGGAGTGCCAGCCTCTGAGGTGTGTTCAGAGTCACGAGTCATGAGTTAAGACAGAGATAGCAGTGCTATCCTCAAGTCAGACCTGGAACCAAGCCCTAGCTGTGTGATCATGGGATATTGTTTTCTTTCTTTTTTAAATTAAAGCTTTTTTATTTTCAAATCATGGGCATGGATAATTTTTCAACATTGACCCTTACAAAACTCTGTGCTCCAAATTTTCCCCTCCTTCCCCCCACCCTCTCCCCAAGATGGCGGGTTAGCCAATATATTAAACACGGTAAAAATATGTTAAATCCAATATGTTCATACATATTTATACAGTTCTCTTGCTGCACAAGAAAAGTCGGATCAAAAAGGGAAAAAATGAGAAACAAAATGCAAGCCAGTAACAACAAAGAATGAAAATGCTGTGTTGTGGTCTGCACTCGGTTCCCACAGGCCTCTCTGGGTGTAGATGGTTCTCTCCATCACAAGATCATCAGAACCGGCCTCTATCTCCTCACTGCTGAAAAAAGCCACGTCCATCAGAATTGATCATCATATAAGTGGAAATATGTAAATATATATTCGATTTGTCAAGTATTTTAACACAATTAACATGTAGTGGATATCCTGCCATCTAGGGGAGGGGTGGGGAGTGGGGGGGGAAATTTGTAACAGAAAGCTTTGTAAGCGTTAATGTTGAAGAATTACCCATAACATATGTTTTGCAAATAAAAAGCTTTGATAAAAATTAAAAAAAGGGAAAAAAATGATCATCATATAGTCCTGTTGTTGCCGTGTCTAATGATCTCCTGGTTCTGCTCATTTCACTCAGCATCAGTTCACGTAAGTCTCTCCAGGCCTCTCTGGAATTGTCCTGCTGGTCGTTTCTCACAGAGCAATAATATTCCATAACATTCATAGACCATAATTTATTCAGCCATTCTCCAATTGAAGGGCATCTATTCAATTTCCAGTTTCTAGCCACTACAAAAAGGGCTGCCACAAACATTGTTGCACAGGTGGGTCCGTTTCCCTCCTTTATGATCTCTTTGGGATATAAGCCCAATAGAAATGCTGCTGGGTCAAAGGGGATGCACAGTTTGATAACTTTTTGGGCATAGCTCCAAATTGCTCTCCAGAATGGTTGGATCTGTTCACAGCTCCACCAACACTGTAGTAGTGTATGGGATATTGTTTTCAAACTTCACATGAGCCTTTTCATATGATGAGGGAAGAGAATAAAATTGGCATTTCTCAAGCCCTTAAAGTGTGCTGGAAATGGTGATTGGCAGTTCTTGGGGGAAGCAGCATAGGCTTCTGGGATGGAGACCCTCTTCTTTATCAATACCCCCACCAGGATTCCATAGCTTCCTCTCCAGACTGACGTTTCTGGATTGGGCAAGGAGACAAACAGTGACTTCCGACATTAATATTCTTTGAAATCTGAGCCCTTGGAAGGACAGCGGCAGAGCTTTTCTATGGAACTTTTCTCTGGTCTTGGTTTCCTCATGTGAAGAATGAGGACGAGTTAGCTGGTTCTTTTTACAGTGCTTGAGGACCTTGAAGTCCAAGTCTCTTGCCTGGCTGCATAATCTTGAGCAAATCCCTCTTTCTTATTCTCCCTGGCTGCCCTCAGTTTCCTCCTCTAACATGACGTGGTTGGGCCAGATTTTCTCTTAGCTTCAGTTCTGACTCTCATTTAGAGTTGGGCAGCCTGTTTCTCCCTCTTAGCTTAGACCAGAGGCTTCTGAAGTAGCCTGAGTCACTCTTTCTCTGCCACCCCCCCGTCCCCCCCCGCCAGGTTCTTCCCGATAATGAGACTTAGCGAGAACTCTTGGATTGTGGAATTTTTGTTTCTTTCTGGGAGTCGCGCCCTTTCCTCTGTTCCCTCCCCTTCCTCCTGGGTCTCTTCTCGCTGCTAAGGGGTGACTGGCCCCCTTTGCCTCTCCCCTCTCTGTTTCCCCAGACCCAAAGAGAAATAACGGGTGGTAATAGACAGGATTTCATCTCCATATAAGGAAGTGCCACTGGAAGGGTACCTAATGACCCTTTTAGTTGGCCAGTTTGGAGCGGTGCCCGAGGAGCAGGATGCTGGGGGACAACGCCCAGGTTAGGGCTTTGGCGGCTTGGCGGATGTCTCCAGATTTGGAGTAATTGTAATGTCAGTGTGGGTTTGGGGAATGCTAATGTTTGTTCTAGGCTGTCTCTTCCTGCCCTCTGCTGCCTTCTCTTGTTCTTCTTTTCCGGGCTTTTCGGTCCTATTGTCAATCCCCAAATAGATTTCCTTTTAGGACAAAGTTGCTTTTCAGGACCAGCCTGAAACGTGGTGAAGGAAGGAGCCCATTTAGGAAGATAGTTGAGAAATCGGTGCCGGTTAAGGTGTGAATGAGCCATGAAGCAAGCAGGTGTTCCTTCCAGGCTTCCTCACCTTCACCGTTGGGTGGTTGGGTGGAGCCTTAAGGTAAAGAAAAGTGACATCAGTGGCCTGAGGCCCCAGGGAGATGTATACACGTACACATATATACTAATTCTATATATGTGGATGGGCAATGGGGCAGGGTTATAGAAGGCTGAAACAACCTTCTCAGCGGCCAGAGAAATACTAGTTGTCACTGGGTTCCATTTCCTCTTGGGAAAGATGAGGGACTTGGATTGGGTGCTTTCTCTGGGCCCGTTGAGCAGCGACTTTGTGTTCTAAGTTTCTTGTGAACAACCACGATGGTATCTTCACCTTTAATCCCCATTAGAATCTCAGGCCTTGGCGAACTGGAGCCAGCGTGGATTCAGGGATGCGGTCCAGCTCACTGTGGCCAAGGGCCCGCTGCCAGTTAGCCTCCGAGTGGAGAATCCAGTGGCCCAGTGTTCTCCTCCATTACATCAACTGACCTGACTATTTCTGGTTCTTAATCCTCTTTCTCTGTCTCTGTCCCAGCTTCTACCTGGCCCTGATGCCCTTCCAGTTGTAGAATCCCAAAGGAAGGAGACACGGGGAGACCTCTACTTGGCCCCGAGTTGAGGGTACAGATATTACCGGCTGTTCCTAAGGCCCCTCCAGATAGCCAGCAGCTTCATAAAGCCAGAAACTGGGAAACCAGATGGGTCGGCTCTTCAACAGAGAGCAGGGATGCAGGGATCCTGGTGTAGAATAGGAATGTGATGAAATGGGGCAGGCCCTTGGCCAACATTCAAGCTTCTTGTTGATGGTAGCCATTGGGATTCCTCGAGGAAGGTGCCTTAGAGAAACATGATGTAGTTAAGAGTCCTGGCCCTGGAGTTCAGGGGACCTGGTTTAAAGCCCAACTCTGATGTTTCTGACTTGTAAGACCTTGGGCCTCAGCTTCCTTAACTATAAAATGAGAGGCTTGGTCTCTGTGGCTGCTCGGGTCCCTGCCAGCTCTGTAATCTCACAAGTCCTTGGGCAAATTGATTTGGGGGCTTTCTTTGTTAAAATGTGAACTTCTTGAGCCAGTGGTGTTCTTAGCACCCCCGTGGTGTCCTTGGCCCCCCCC
>JAJPUD010013534.1:11716-43966 GCA_023553655.1 Myrmecobius fasciatus
CCCCCCCCCGTGGTGTCCTTAGTCCCATGCCCTGGGTAAATGCCCAGGGCTTGACAAGTTAGTTGTCCTTTGGCCTCTGTTTCCTCCCATCCAATGAGGATGCAATATTGATGATATAACAGGACCTCTGAGCCTAGTCACCCTCTGCATAGCCTCGGGCAGTGGATCTCTGTGGTTAGTGTTCTCCTGGGAGATCCCTTCCTCTCTAATCTAGGCTTCTAGATGGGGCCTAACTCTGAGAACCTAGTTTGCCACTTACTCTGTATGTGACCTTGGGAAAGTCATTTCTCTTTAGAGAGAGATTGGTTTACCCCTTTGCAAGATCCCTTTCAGCTTTAGTTTCTGTGATCTGAGGCTGTCTAGACTAGTAGCATCAAATAGGAACGGGAGTCACTAAACGGAACAGAAGCGTCCCTGAAGGCTGCCGAGCCCCTTGAAAAACTAAGGGTCTCACGCCCACGTTGACCAAATCCAAAAGGAGCCCCATTTTAATCTGGTTTGGCCCTCACACAGGAGTGTTTGGGGGCCTCCCGGGCCCCCAGGGGCCTGTGTTTGCTGCTTCTGGAATCCCTTCCTTAGTCCCTTCCCGAGTGGCCAGCCTCCTCCTGGCTTCCTCACATCCAGTAACAGGAAACCCACTATTACCTCCTTATATGGAGCTGAAAGCTTGCCCCTAAGAGGTAATGCGACTTATTGTTCCTGGGGCTACCCTCTGGAGGCAGGAAGAACAAGGTCACTCCCCTTCCACAGCCTCCTGGACATCCATTGGGTTTTTCCTAGTCAGGTCTTCACTTCTCATGGCTGGTCACCTTCCCTTCCCCCAGTTCTTTTAAACTGAGAGAGCCCCTTATGCCTTAGGCCCTAATACTTCCTCCCAAGACCCCCCCAGGCTCATGTTGCCTCTAAGACTCAAGGAGATGAAGTGCAGGAGAGCCAGGATACCCTTTCAATACCCTAAGTCGGCCCCACCGATTTCTTTCTTATCCTACTGGGGCAGCAATGGGGCCTACTCCGTGCCCTCGGCCCTAGAGGTCAAGGTTCAGCCGTGAGTGTTACCTGCGCCCCCCTTCCAGGAGTGTCTGTTATGGCCAAGGTGACCTGTGATGTTAGCTTAGCTCTTGTTGCAGAGCTTGAGAGAAGCTTCTAGGTAGGAGTTGGTATCCTGAGGCCCGTGGACTCCTTCCTGAGGAGCCTGTGGATAGATGCTAGAGCCTTTGTGAACTTGGGTGGAAAGCGAGGCGACATCTTTATTTTCAGTGGCCTTGAACTGAACCGGCCTTTCCTTCGATGATTTCAAAACCTGATCCCAGGAAGGGGTCTGTCAGCTTCAGCAGGCTGGGGGAAAACACACCCAGCTTGCTGAGGGAGGATGGGAAACTCGATTCCCCCAAATCTGTACGGAAGAATTCCTCACCCTGCTCCCCTCCCCATTAATTCCCTGGTGTAGTGCTCCTGGGGTGTGTGGTCAGCTCCCATTCCCGATGCTATGACCGTGGGTAGGTCATTTGACTTCTCTGGGTTCATCTGTAAAAATAAGGGGACCTTCCATCTCCAAAACAAGAATTCTTTGCTCTCTGGGGGGGCAGGGATGGGGAATAGTAAATAGTTCCAAAGACAAAGATTCCTGATCAGCGTTTAATTCGGGATTTTTCTAGCTTCCCAACATAGAAATTGGAGATGGTAGTCCCACACCTTTCTTTCTTTTCTAAAAGGGGACACCGAGACCTAGAGAGAAGAGCCACTTTGTTCCTAGAGTGAATGGCCGAGCTGGGCTTTAGGTGTAGATCGCCGCGCCTTGCCGTCTTCACAATTGAAAGAGACCTGAGTGGCTAGATGGTCAAACCCGTGTTCGAGTTCCCCTCAATGTTGTACCCAGCTTGGTCGCCCGGCCTTTGCTTTGGAGAATTCCACTTGTCTCTGATTTTGATTTTGTGGGGTGTTCAAGGATGGGATGATGGAGACACGGCTAGATGATGGGGTTTCTTTAATGAAATCTGGGGAGGAGGGTGGAGTCACAATGGGATAGCCCAGAAGACTAATGGGATCGTGGGAAATGGTGGAAGACAGATGGTGTCCAGACAGCTTCGTTCTGCCTTGCAGCCCCTTTTGGGGGGGGGGAATGCATGGTTAGGCTGGGGAGTATCCAGCAGGGGGCAGTTGGGATGGGGAAGGGCTGCATTTCATCCTAAAGGAGATAGATTAGTTAAGGGAGTCTGGGTCGGTTGGTCCGGGAAAGGCGCCTTGAGGGTGGGGGGTGTTCAAAGGTTCCTGACGTAGAAGAGGGACTACACTTGCTCTGTTGGGCCTCGGAGAATTCTGGTTTGTTGCTGTTCAATGTCGTCTTCATTTGCATAATTATAATCATTGTGCATATTGTCCTTGGGGTTCTGGGTTCTGCCCACCTCGTATAAAGACAGACCCTTTCCCAGAAACCAGACTAACCGTCCGCTTCGCGTGTGTGTCTCGTTACAGATCAGCGTTCGGGTGACCACCATGGATGCCGAGTTGGAGTTTGCCATCCAACCCAATACCACTGGGAAGCAGCTCTTCGACCAGGTAAACTGTTTGGCCCCCTTCCTGCTAAGGTTTCTGACCCTTCACCTGGGGTCTGAGAAATCTTTTTGTCCAACTCTCCTCATTTTATACTTAGGGCAAGATCTCATTAGTAATTTGGAAAGTAATATGTAGCAGGGCTAGCCCTGGACAAAATGGCGGGATTTGGCAAGTTAGAGCCTTCCTGCACCCCTGGGGGCCCATTCTCCCTGGCAGAGGGTAGGATCTGAGCACTTGATCTGCTTGTGGATTTTGTTGTATCTAATTGTGTATAATCTTAAAACTGTTTTATTGCTGCTTTCCCCCCCACCCCTTACCAATCACTTCCTGATAACCATGGCCGCCCATTTTAAGCCAGGGAATCCTTCCTTATAACAAACAGACCCCAAATTTAGCACAGCTTTGAGTACTGACAGAATTCGAAAATGGGCTATTAGGGATTACAAAGGGTCAGCCGGCTTAATCACGTCATTTTTCCTCCCTGGACCTCAGTTTCCCTTTCTGTAAAATTTTCACTTGAGTTCCTTGGGCCTCAAGTTCCTTCTGGTTCTAGAGCTAGCATCCCGTGACAGAGGTGTGAAGAACCTCTGATTTACTAAGCACAGGTGGGACCTTTGGTAAGTCACTTCTCTTTGGGCTTTGGTTTACTCCTTTATGGGCATCTAGGGGCTACGATAGAATGCCAAGCCTGGGCTCAGGAAGACTCATTTTCTTGAATTGAAATCTGGCCTCGGCTAGTTCCTAGCTGTGTGACCCTAGGCAAGTTGCTTTACCTTGTTGGCCTCAGTTTCCACATCTGTAAAATGAGCTGGAGAAGGAAATGACAAATTATTCCAGTATCTCTGCCAAGAAAACGCCAAATGGGGTCACAAAAAGTTGGATACTACCAACAAATTTACCCCTCGGCAGAGGGTCTCTTCCGGCTTTCAGTTCTGTGAATTTGGGCCATTTAGGTGAGCCCCCAGAAGCAGGTCTGCCTTCTCTAAGTCCTTGCCCATTTAATCTCATTTCCTTCTCTGATCTGGCTCCTACCTGGAATGGCAAATTGAGAGATTGCTAGAAAGAGATAAAGGGCGCCTCCATTTTAGGCAAGCTTTTCGTAAAATCCCTCACGCTATTTTTATAGAGAAGTTGAGAGAGCTAGACTTAGGGAACGGTTCTCTTTCGGTGACTTGGGAACTAGTCGAATGTTGACCTGACTCGGTGGGCGCTTTAACAGTTCAGCACCAGCTTGGAAGAAGTGCCCTGCCCAAGGGGGCTTGGCTCTGTCCTGTGGGGCCGAACAGTGGGGGAAGGCCCAGATGGAATCCTTTCCAAGTTTGCAGATGATGTGAACTTGCAAGAGATGGCCAACAGAGGCATTTTCTAGGGATGAATGAGAAGTCTTATCCTGGGGTTCAAGAAATTAACTGGAACAGGGTGGGGGAGGCCGATAGCAGAGATCAGGGGACTACAGTGAGCGGCCCGCAGGCTCAGTAGTCCGTAGTAGGACGGGGCGGCCTCGAGAGTTCATTCGGTCTTGGACCGCAGTGAGAGACGTGGCTTCCAGAAATAAGGAGACGGTCATTAGTCAGCCAGGGTAGCCATAGCACGTGGAATATTTCTCCATAGCTGGACGATAGCCAGGGGACGATGCCGGCTGAAGACTAGCCGAAGGTACTGGGTTTGTCTGCCCTCTAGGAGAGAAGCTTTGAAGAGGACGTATGAGGAGGCAGCAGTCGGGTTCTGTTTGGCCTCCCCAGGGCAGAACCAGAGCAATGACTGGAGACCACAGAGAGTACATTTTGGCCCAATTTCAGGAGGAAATTTGTAACGATTCTGGGCAAACAGTGGTCTGTGGAGTGTGGGGAGACTCCTCCTGTTACCTATTGAGGATGAAGAGACCCCATGCATCCTGCCCCACGGCACCCATAGGAAACACTTGTTTTCCTAAAGTTCAGTAGAGGAGATTGAGTTTTCATTTCTAGTGAAATAATATCGATTTATTAATAAACTTCACGTTGAATGTCATCACAAACAACTGAACTTGCCGTGTAAGGATTTTCTTTGACTTTATCGGAGACAGATGTGTCACTTCATTGGTAGAAGGAAGTCCTAGCTAGCGAGCACTCCCATGGCAGATCCATACTTGCCAGAGAGCTTCTTGGGCCAGGAAGAAATCAAGTGACTTAGCCCGGGTCACACAGCCAGGATGGCAGGATTTCTTGTTGATTCTGAGGCTAATCTGGCTACTAACCCGAACTGTTTCTTCATTTCATATGAAGGTATAAGGTATCGTAACTTTTTGTTTGTTTTTCGAACTTGTTATCTCTTTTCTGTCTTAAAGTAAGTAGTGTAACTTTTCAGCCTTTGGGGAGCTCTTGTCTTGTTACCCCCACCATTTCTTATCTGGACTAGCCCTAACTTGGGCCCAGAAGATCAGAAGATTTTAAGATTTAAAGCTGGAAGAGGCATCAGAGATAATCTAATTGAACTCACAGATCTTACTGGGGAGGAAACAGGACCAGAGAAGGGCTACCCACATGGGCAGATGGCAGAACTGGGTTTCGAATCCAAGTCCTATGACTTGGAGGTCATTTGCATCTTCCTATTAGCTCTTAAAAAGCAGAGCTATGTCTTGGAGGGCTCCCAGTAACTTTTGTAGCTTTCTTGACACGAGGCCTTTCCGGGCCCAGTGGGAGCAGCAGGCCTGCGGTTGGCCAGCTCGAGGGGGCTCACGTCCCCACGCTACATTCCCGTGGGCAGGCGGGAGAAGGGGAGGCGCTGGCCTGTTCTCAGTTAGGATCCCCAGTGGGGGCGGGAGCGGGAGGCTAGTCCTCGTCCAAGCGATGACAATCCCTCGCCTGTGACAGTGAGTGCTTTGTCTCTCTGACACTGAGTGGAGGGGGGGCTGCTTGTTAGAGTGAGGAAGCCGTGGATGGGGACCCAGGGCAGAACCGGTCCACAAACAATGAAGGGTCTTAACGTGGAGCCTTCCCTCTTCCTCCTCTCTCTACTATGATGCTATCGGAGCTCTGGAGTCCCAAGTGGGCTTTGTTTCTGAAAAGGGTGTGGCTTAGCGGAAGGCCCAGTGGTTAGCAGCTGTGCCCAGCCTCATCTCCCCAGACGGCCCAGATGTTCGCCTCGGCTCTCCACTCGGCCTTCTAAATGGTGCCCAGTGTGCTCAGGAGTTGTCTCTGCTGGGACCTGGGGCTTTCACAGGTAGCCAGTTAGGAGACAAACACCTCCCAGCTCTCCCAGAGTCTTAGTCTGACTGTGCTATAGACTTCACCAGCACCCCAGAGGCCATTTTGAGTCCAGTGCCTCCAATTTACAGGTGAGGAAACTGAGGCCAGGAAGTCTAAGTGAAGTACCCAGCAGCTAGTAAGTGTGAGGTGGGATTGGAACCCAGCTCTTGCTAATTCCGACAGCTGTTATGCTGCCGTGTTGCTTCTTACTACTAAGAAAACAAATATGAAGTTGTTTGCCGATTAAGAATTATTTTGTAGACTTCAAAAACAAATCATTAAACAAGATTGTCTTATTTAAACGGGCTGAAAGAATGAGCAGACGACAAACTAAAACTGAATTTGTCCTGTGTCCCCTCTGGGTCCATCTGAAACCCTACTTCCTGGCATCCCTGTGTGCTCTCTGTCTCTCTGCCCCTCTCCCTCTCTGTGTCTGTCTCTCCCCCTCTCTCCCCCTGTCTCTCTTCCCACCCACCCCCCCGCCTTTCTCTTCCCCTCCCCCTCCTAGTCCCACTTGGCACTTTTGTCTGCAAGCACTCTGTAAGCTGACTATCACCAGCGCCCCCCCCCCCACTCTGGGCAGCCCTCTTGCCTGGGTTGCAGGCTTTCCAAAGCACTTCCTCCCTCTGTGGCCCTATGAGATCACTGCACACACCCCCACCCCCACCCCGGCAGTGTGTGTGATAGGGGGGAAACATTGCTGGCCTGCAGTCCCACCCTCTCCACCTGGCACTTCATACACCTTATCTGAGTAACTCCAGAGGACCCAGGCCCATTACTTCCCCTCTCTGGCCTCAGTTTCCATAATCTGTAAAATGATATTGAACCAAGCTTCAAAGGTCTGTTCCCGGCTCCAAATCTGTGCTTATATGATGGAGTAGGAAATGAGACGTCTCCGTCTGTCAGGCCCCGGCGGGACTGGGGCCCAGGATGGAGAGGGCCGTCCAGCCAGCTGCCGGGTGCCGGTGTTGACAGGCAGCGGTCTTTCCTGGATCCCAGCGAACGTCTGGACAATGACCAGAACAGGAAGTGGAACAGAGGAAGCGCTCTGTTTGGCACCAGCGACCTAAATAATGGGCAACAACAGGAGACCAGGCCAGGCGACTCTCTCACCATAGTCCCCGGGCCCGGCCATGCTACTGTCACGGCCAGGCCACGTGCCCAGGGACGAGGGCCTTCGTGCCGTCGACCTTAAGAGCGCCCTAGCCGGACGGGGCCGAGAAGCTTGCTCGCGTGAGTCACTTCGGCCTGTGCCCGCAGCCCTCCAATTTGAATGCTTCGTCTAGCAGGACGCTTTTACCAGGCGGCCCAGTTGGCACAGCCGACCCATCCCAATCTCCCTAAGCTCAGCCTGAGCTCTTATTTGGGCCTACGATGGGAGCCCAGCCCTAGCCTTGCTGTGGCCCAGGAGTTGTGAGGATTGGGAAGTAGCCTTGGGGAAGTAGCCAGCCCTGATAACCAAGGACATGCTTTGGAGCTGCTGGAGACAAGGGGGCTCAAGCCACACCCAGAGGACCCTCTTGAACCCTAAGTCTGGACTGGGAGGCGTGATAGATACAAAAGATCCAGTTCTTCTGGGGGACCCTGGCCAGACGTGGGGGCTATGAGCTAAGAGCTCGGGGAGACGTCAACAACCTTCCATTTCCTTCCCGCTTTGCCAAGTCTGTCGCCCTCCTGGGAGCCCTGCCTTGGCTATTGTCGGCTTCAGATCAGGCCTTCGCTCCAGTTCTGGACCTCGGGAACTTGCTTCCCAGGAGCATTGCTCTGAGCTTTTTCCTAGCTCTCCTACTTAGGAGACCAGTGACCCTGGGTATGGCATTTCCTTTTTGTACCTCACTTTCCTTCTCCCTAAGATGGGCCTATTGAACTAAGCCTATGTAGGATTTAGGGCCACAGGGGGCCTTAGAAATTATCCAGACTTCATGGGCAATTCAGCAAGCAATGAGGCCTTGGGCCTTCTTTCTTGTCCTTCCCAGAGAGGTGCCCTAGCTCGTCCCTAATTATCATCTTCCTGCTGATGACATCACAGCTGGACTCCCCCCCCTTTTTTTAACTGAGGAGTTCTTGGTGGCCCCGCTCTAAGGTCCTTTCCGTGTGTGAAGCGGGAGATTGTCTAGATGGCCTGCCCCCCCCTCCTCCTGCCTCAGGCTTGGCGTTCTCCCAGCCACAAGAGTACTCTCTTGGCGTGTGTTTATACTGGAGGAGAGAATACACAAATTTAGGAGCTAGCTATTCCAGCATAAGGGACAAGCTCACTCCTGAAAATTGTAATCGTCGAGGCATTTTGATGGTGTCTGACTCTCCGGGGCCCCATCTGGGCTTTTCTTGGCAGAGACACTGGAATCATTTGCCATTTCCTTCTCCAACTCATTTTACCCATGAGGAAATGGGTCAGAGTATAGTGACTTGCCCAGGGTCACACCGCTAGGAAGTCTCCGAGTCTGGATTGGAACTCGGAAAAAGGAAATTACCTCTCATCCGATGCTCTCTCTCTGTGTCTTCTAATACTGTGAATCAAAGAAAACCAATTTAGTTCTTGTTTGTGATCTTTGAGCTTTTGAGCCCGGTAGGGTTTAGGGCCCCAAAAGAATATTGGATTTTCTATGCTCGAATCTCTCCCCTCCAAAACCAACCAAATCTAAAAATAAATCCTCTGGGATCTACCTGGGCACTCATCAGCTGAGGTTGTCCAGTGGAACAGTCAGTCGGCACACAGCCTGGTTTACATGGTAGTTATCTGGGGTAAATCGAGGGTTCCTGCCATTTGTCCCAAGACCATTTGCTCCAGCTCCTTCCCTGACCAAGGTGACGGTGTTCTCATACCCTTAAAGGACTTGACCCCAGGTATACACACAAATATATCTGAGACCACTTCTAGAAATGGCCTCGTCAAGTGAGATGGGCGGCATCCCTAGGCCACCGGGGACCAGAGGATCCTCGGAGCTGAAAGAGACCTCTGTGGGCAGCTGATCCCCAGCTTTTGGCTCCTGACCCCATGTGGAGTCTCACAACTGAATGTGGGGATCACCAAAGTCGGAAGTGTTTGATTTGTACACCTGTTTTATATACCCGTATACCCAGGCTTGTGTAAAAATCACTTGGGAGAAAAGGGGTCGCAAGTTGAAAAAGAGGCTCCCGATCTAATCTATTGTGCTCCCCACTGAGACCCCCAAGGTTTGTGAGGCCCGAAATCACACAGGAAATCTGTACCAGAGCCAGGTTCTATCTTCAATGCCCTGATCCCAAGTGCTGCTTGGGAAGAGAATCCTTTTCCTGTAAAGCCCATTTGCTCCCGAAGCTGCTTTAGCCTTGGGCCCGTGGTTATCCCAGCCTCCTCCTGGGTATCCTGATGAAGCCGGAGGCCTGTGGGACTGGGTGGCCCATTTTTATGAACAACCACTGGACTCCAGAGAGAGGCCTTGTGGTCAGGACAAGGTTAGAAAGAGCTCAGATCTACCAGCTGGCTTCACTGGGAGATTGCCAACTTGGCGGATTCAGGGGTGTCACCTTTTCTGCTCTAACCCCTTCAGTTGTTAATTGGTCTGTAAGCATTTCTTGAATACCTACTGTGTGCCAGGCTTTCAGGCTAAGCATTTAAGTACCTACTGTATGTCAAGCCCTCAGTCAGCCTGGGCACCCCTTGACTGTGTGTCAAGCTCCCAATCCATCTGTTTATATTTCTTAAGCACCTACTGTATACCAGGCTCCCAATCAGTCTGAGCATTTTTGGAATACCTACTATGTGCCAGGCTTTCAGTCTGAGCATTTAAGTACCTACTATATGCCAGGCCCTCACTCAATCTGGCCATTTCTTGAGCACCCACTGTGTGCTGGGCTCCCAATCCATCCGTTTGCATTTCTTAAGCACCTACTGCGTGCCAGGCTCTAGCTCTGGGCCATTGAGGAGAAGAGTCTTGTCTGATTAGCAGGACTAGAATTTCAGCGCAGGCCCCGGGCTTCCCTTTCCAGATGGCCACAGCAAAGGCCCAGAAGCTAATCTCTCTAGGAAAGCTGAAAATGAGATTAACCTTGTTCCCTATTTGAAGCAATATTTGTCCCTAGCTTGTTTTCCGCCAAAGCTTGAGGGTCGCCGGGAGGTGGGAAAGGGGGAGGGAGGGGATGACGGCCCAAGTCCAGATTTCACGTCTTTCCTGGTTCACGCCGTGGGTCTCGAATTTGTGAAGAAAACACTTGGTGAGCCATGAAGCCGGGGGCCGCTATTTCTTCTGCTACTTTTGGAGGATCTCCATGTGTTTCTTTCCACAAATACCAAGGCGGCTAAACGTTTGGCCGAGAAATAATTTCCCCGAGCCTCAGTGGACTGAGTGCCCCCTCACCAAGTGCTCCCTGGCCCTTCCTTGAGTGATGAATTCCCAAGAGTACCTGACTGGCCTCGGGACCTGTGGCCATTTCATTTTTGCTCCCCCCGCCCCAACCTGGCTTCCAGCAGTCGGAGTTGCCTTTGCCCTGTCTTGTCAGCCTAGAAATCGGGCCCGTGAGGTCCGACGGCCTTCCTGGCACGATGGACAGAATATAGATTTGGAGTCCAAAAGAGCCAGGTTCAAATCCCACCTCGGGCACGGCGGTGAACTCGGTTTGCTCGTCTATAAACTGTGTCTGATGGTAGCACCTGCCTTCCACGGTTGTTGGGAGGACCAGGATGCCTTGAGTAAATTTTGAAGCTCTACAGAAATGTGAGCTCTGGTTATTAGGCCTCCCTTCAAAGAAACCTGGGCTTTGGCCAATATGGCAGCCCAGCCAGAGACAGTGGGGGGGGGGGTGCAAACCGGGCGCTGTCCTTGGACTCGAGGCCCAGCTTCAAAACTTGAGATGCTAAGAGCGGGACCCTGTTTGAGTGCCTTGAGCTCCCTAGGCCTCGGTTTCCCCTCCAGAATGCAGGAGTTACACTAGATGGTCTCAGGTGTGCTCTCTTTCCCTAGATCTAGGCTCTTGTACGAGTCCTGGGAGAGGAAACAACCAAGCAAGCATTTATTCAGTGACTACTAAGTGCTGATTACATTCGGTGCCATTGTCCAGATTTTACACCTGGGCAAGTTCTGACTTTTCTCTGCCTCAATTTCCCCCTCTGTAAAATGCAAGGGTTAGGCTAACTGGCCTCAGAGTTCCTTGAGATCTTACTTAAGAGACTCTTCCTCTGGGCTGCTACACTGCCTTCCCCCAAAATAAACACCACCAGTCCCTCTCTCTGGACTTTCTCTGAGTTAGACTTAGTTTACTGGCACTGGTTCCCCCCCCCCCCCCGAGCCACTGGGAATCCCTTAGGGCTACTGAATGGATTTACCCTGCTTCCTTTTGGGACCCCCCCCCCCCCGATCTGGGATAGGGGATTTTTCATTTGGTCATTTTTCTCTTCTGTATTCTCATTTTCTCTCTCTCTGTCTCTCTGTCTTCTATCTCTTTTTCTCTATCTTCTATTTGTCTCTCTGTGTTTTTCTGTTTCTCTGTCTGTCTCTCCCCCCCCCCCCCATACTCCTTGGCCTGGGGTGGGAAGACCACATATGGCTGATGGGCTCCTGGAAGCTCCCTTGGCTTTTAGACCCAAGACCCATGGGGCTGCTATTTGACTTCCCTCCCTCAGACCTGGGGCCCAGGTCAGCACTGGGATGCGCCCAGTTGCATTTTGTCCGCCCCGCCTCCCCGGGGGTCCTGTCCCTTTCCATCTGACCCAGCGATCGGGGCTTTGACAAACCCTCGCGTTTTTGGAGGCCCAGGAGTAGGAATCATTCTCTGGGTCTCTTTTGGTGTCTGTGTGTGGCCCGGGGGGTGCTTTTCTGGAGGGAGGGAGAGAAGGGGTGATGGGGTCCTGCTTTAGAAAAAGAAGCACCCACAAGTTACTCCCCCCCTCCCGATTTCAGAGTGTTTGTGAGGCCGGATGGGCAAAAAAAGTTGTCTTTATTTAATGGAGTCGGTTTTCTTTATCAAAAAAGGTTCTGAAACGAGTTCATAGCCCGCCCCCCAAGGCCTTTTCTTCATCACCCAGAAGCTGTGGTTGGCCCGGGTTCTTTCAAGGCCCCTCCTAGTGCAGCTGTCTCGTTTTACAGATGAGAAAATGGTTTCAGAGAGGTAGAGGGACTTCCTCAGGGTCATCCAACCATTGAGTGTCCCCACGGGAGCGCCGTCCCCACCAGGCCCCGTGCAAAGCCAGAGCCGCTAGGCTAGGGCAGCCCCGGGTGGTAAACGTCCCCCTTGCAGCCGGGCTTCCGCACTGCTTTCCCACGTTCTTTGTGCTCGGGTCCCTTCATTATGATGCTCGTGAGCTCCCCTGGGGCCACCGCTGGGGAAGCCAGAGCTGGTTAAGTAGCCCCGAGCAGGCCCCATTGCCATGGAGATGCCCAGGGTGAAAGAACAGAGCCCATTTGTCTCAGGCATCGCACCCTTTCCCACCCGCGCCCGCTGCGGCTGCTCCGCTGGCTCTGACCCCCCCTCCCCAGACCACGGCACGGTCCAGGCTTTGAGCAGCCAACCACCAGGCCTGAGCGGAAGCTGGCTCTGGGGAGGGATCGCTCCAGGGAGAGGCTCCCTCGTGAGCTCATCTTTTTTGGGTCACTTCCAATGAGATTTATGGAGCACTATGTGGTTGTGGGTAAAAAGTGAGTTGAATCTATTTTACAAAGGGGAAAGTGGAGTCCTGCTTGTTAGCAGATAGTCAGGTGGCCAGAGCCGGGAGCTCTGCACTGATTGGCTGTTGTAATTCTCAGTCTCGGGCCTTGCGGGACCTGGGTTCAAATCCTGCCGCTGGTACTTATTAGCTATCTGAACCTAAGTATGCCATTTCCCTTTCCTGGACCTCAGTTTCCCTTTCTGTAAAACAACAGAATGGAATTAGCTGGCCTCCAGGTTTCCTTCTGTGTGACCCCGGCTGAATCCCTTCCCTTCCCTGCCTGTCATGAGGAGGTCAGAGCTGCTTCTCTGGTCTGGTTGCTTATGGGCCTCAAGAGTAATCCTGTGGCCTCCCTTGGGAGGTTGCAAGAACTGCTCAGGGCATCCCTGGCTAGCTCATTTTAGGATGGCTGCTATAGGTCTGAGCCTTGGCTCTTTAACCCTCTTGGGCCTCAGTCTCCCTGCCTGATGCAAATGTGTACATTAGGGTGTGTGCTTTATCCAGCATTAGGCCAGGGAACATTCACGGCTCCAGCACTCGGAAGTGTGCCCTTTGACGTTCCCCACCATCGCCTTGCCTGAGGGAAGGTGCTCAAGGTGGTCGAGTTCCCATTTTAGCCAAGATTTGCCCAGCTTGGCAGGATGGGGATTTGAATCCGGCCCTCCTGACTGGCCATTGTGCACTACTCCCCCTCCCCCATGCCAGTGTTTACTGCCTCCCCACTGCCGCCCATCCTGGGAACGACAGAAGGGATGAGGGACTCCATGGAGGTTAATAGCATCCCCTGCCTCCCCAGGTTGTGAAGACCATCGGGCTGAGAGAGGTCTGGTTCTTTGGCCTGCAGTACCAAGACACCAAGGGTTTCTCCACGTGGCTGAAACTCAATAAAAAGGTAAGTGTCTACACCTGGGCTGGTGATATTCTCCCAGAGAAAAGGAGAGAAATGAGAGAAGGACACAGAGAGGGAAAGGAAGGGAAAAGGAGGAGGGACAGAGGGAAGGAAAAAAGTGAGGGAGCCAGAGAGTAAGTGGGGGAAGAACCAGAGAGAGGAAGGGAGAGAGCCAGAGAGAGTGTGGGGGGGGGGGGGGAGAGCCAGAGGGCGAGAGAGTGTCTGTGTGGATTTGATGCTTGCAAGGTTCCTTCCAGCTCTCTCCTTCCTTGCTTTATGGGCCCTCCCAACTGAGACTTTCTCTCCCTGTCATGGCCGAAGCAAGGCTTCAGGAGACAGATTTCTTGCCTTTTCCGTTCCCCTGGGAGCTTGAAGAGGCCCCCCCCCAATATGGCCAGCCCTCCTTTCCTGGGGAAGCATTCACAGTTGGGGCTCAGCAGTTGCTGCAAACCAGCTCGGAGAACCTCCAGGCCTAGCTGTGGTTGAGTTGATTGAAGACTCTTCCCTCAGAAACTGAGCCGCCCCGAGCTGGGAGATGAGGTTGCCAAGAGGTGCCAGACCCTTGAACCTGGCCCACTCTTAAGTGAGGGGGCCTTGTGGATCAAGTCTCCAGGACAATCTTGGCCTGTTCTCAAGTGCAGCGGATAAGGGAACCAGGAAGAATTTCTCATTGGAAGGTTCTAGATCACAGGACTGCATTCCCCAGGAGATGCCAGTGTCTCCTTCCTGCCTGGCACCATCTTTTGGAGTGGCTCTCTTGCCTTTTTTTGTGGGTTTTTTTTTTTAATTCTTGTTTCTTTTGGGATCAAGTGACTTGCCCAGGGTCACACAGCTAGGGAATGTTAAGTGTCTGAGGCCAGATTTGAACTCAGGTCCTCCTGACTTCAGGGCTGGGGCTTTATCCACTCCTCCATCTAGCTGCCCCCGTCTCTCTTGCCTTTGCCCACTTTCCTTGCTTTTATTCCTTCTGTTTTAGTTTCACATTGATCATTTCTCAACATCCCCTCCTCCCTCGGGCATTTAAACAATTGCCCAATGAGGCAGCTGCGTCTGGCGGTGTACGTGTGGCCCCCTTCTGTGCAGAGAGGGCTGTGCATTTCACCCTGTCTCGTGTGGCTTCAGAGCTCGACTTTCCCTCCCCCATCCCGCAGGCGCGTTGCTTTGTCTTGGTTCTTTGCTTCACGCCACTTCCTGTGAGTCTGCTCACACCTCTCTCGACTTCCTGGAGAGGACCGGCCACTCGGAGGCAGTGGGGCCGGATGAGGTAACCCGGACGGGGGCTCGCCCTGAGCTTGTTTCTTTGAACTCAGGTGACGGCCCAGGATGTGCGGAAGGAGAGCCCCCTGCTCTTCAAGTTCCGGGCCAAGTTCTACCCCGAGGACGTGTCGGAGGAGCTGATTCAGGACATCACCCAGCGCCTCTTCTTCCTGCAAGTGAAGGAGGGCATCCTCAACGACGACATCTACTGCCCCCCGGAGACAGCCGTCCTGCTGGCCTCCTACGCCGTCCAGTCCAAGTACGGCGACTTCAACAAGGAGGTGCACAAGGCCGGCTACTTGGCCGGGGACAAGCTGCTGCCCCAGAGGTATGAGCGGAAGGGCTGGGAGCTCATTGACCTCTGCCTGATGTCACTCACGCTCGCTTGAACCTCACCTTTCCCCTCTGGGAAATGGAGAGGAAATCTCCCCACTAAACATCCAGTAGTGGTGGGGAAAGGGCTTGGGAAAGCCCAGTGAGTAGGGCCCCAGACCGAGCCTTCACTTTGGCCTTTCTTTGTAGAGTCCTGGAGCAGCACAAGCTCAACAAAGACCAGTGGGAGGAGAGGATCCAAGTTTGGCACGAGGAGCACCGGGGCATGCTGAGGTGAGGCAACGGGCCCTGCCCCTGGCCGCGCCCACCCGGGCGGTTTGGTCCCAAACTCCCTGTGCTGGGTGCTGGCGGAGGGCTCTCACTTCTGGTAAGGGGAGAAAGCTCCCTCAGTCATCTATTTATTAAGCACCTACTGTGTGCTAGGCACAAAGGCAAAAGAGTCAAGGAAGTCCCAGTCTGATAATAGCAGATATCCAGAATGAGGCAAGCTCCTCCATCCCTCAGGGAGATTCAGGGAAAGCGTCCCAAGGGCATTCTGGGATGGGGAGCCATGGATGACGTAGAGGATCAGGAAAGATTTTGAGGGCTGCTACTAGAGCCCCCCCTAGGTAAGGAGGGGATAGGGAAGACACAGCGGGAGATCCGGCCTTCTGGTTTGGAGCTGCAAGATGCCTGTTGGAAGCTCCGCTTTCTTGTGTCTCCACGTGCCTTTTGGAAAGTGGTTTAATTTTTTTGGGCCTCGGTGTCCTTCTCTGTAAAGGGAAGGGTTGGACTCAACTTCCCCAGTGCCTTTCTACTCTACTTCTACAGGGATGTTTCTGGTGTAGGGAACAGTGCGGGCAAAGGCACATGGGTGGCCTGTAGCTTTAGGGGAGGTAATATGAGTGAGGAAGAGATGGGGACCAGGCCCTAAATGTCGGACCTTTGCCCTGTGAGGCTCCCTTCCAGGCACTCCTACTGACGGGATGGATGGGTGCACCCTGGGGCCGCCGGGAGCACCTAACCGTCCTTTCCCGTCTTCTCCCAGGGAAGACGCTGTCCTGGAATATCTGAAGATCGCTCAGGACCTGGAGATGTATGGCGTGAATTACTTCAACATCAAGAACAAGAAGGGTTCCGAGCTCTGGCTGGGTGTGGACGCCCTGGGGCTCAATATCTATGAGCAGAATGACAGGTGAGGAAGACTGGGGTCCTTCCCTGCTCCCTCGGGCTGCTTGCTGGGATCCTCTAGGCCTGAATATGGAGGAGAGGATGTCTGTCCATCCCTCCCCCTGCCTCCACACCGACCGGGAGCCGACATCCACTTGAGGTCGGCCCGGGAGACGGCCCACCCGTTTTTGGGTCTTGCTCCTGTCAGCTGGCGGCCTCACTGGCAGATTGATTCCGCTTCAGCTGCTTTCCATAATACGCCTGGGGAGACTTAGACACTTTTTTACTTCTTTTCTCTCCCCCCATTCTGCCCTTCTCACCCCGCCCATATAAAATAAGGCCTAAAGAAGCTCCCTCGGGGCAGCTAGGTGGCTCTGCAGTGGATAGAGCACCAGCCCTGAAGTCAGGAGGACCCGAGTTCAAATCTGGTCTCAGACACTTAACACTTCCTAGCTGGATGACCCTGGGCAAGCCACTTAACCCCAACTGCCTCGGGGGGGGGGGAGCTCCCTCAACCTTTGCTCTGTCACAAGGATTGTTGGGGGCATTTCACTCTAGCCTGATGAAGAAGAGAGCATGCTGGGCTTGGGTGGGACCAGAAGACCTGAGTTCCAGCCCACCCCTGTCACTTGCCAGGATGCTGCCCTGCTGCAGTCCCCACCTCCTGAGACTGTTGGGTGGAGTGCTTGCCGGGCCAGGGGAGGAAGAGTGCGCTATGGGTGCCAGGGCTCCCTTCTGCAACTGATCTTCTCTCTGTCCCCTCCTACAGGCTGACCCCCAAGATCGGCTTCCCTTGGAGTGAAATCAGGAACATTTCCTTCAATGATAAGAAATTTGTCATCAAGCCAATTGACAAGAAGGCTCCGGTAAGTGACCTTTGCCCCCTGTGGCCCACATCCGGGCCTCGTTGACCCCAGAATGACAAGGCAGTAACAAAACCCATTCTCTTTATACTATTCTCTTGGAGCCAAAAAGGAAACCTGACTACCAGGTTGACCATTTGGGGCTAGGTACGCAACACTGTGCCCCTGGCACCCCACTTCTCCCTCCACCAACCTTTTTGTTGAACCTGGGGAAGCATGTATACTCCCATGTGTTCCGGGACCCAGAAGGAGCCCCGCAGCTGCTCCGGCTCACCGCCTTTAAGGCTCGTCTGTGTCATGGCGGGCATCGGAGTACTCTAGGCCCCATGAAATATTCTTTTCTCTGAATTTTGTCACTGAAATTCTGGTTCATTTCATTCAAATGCCACATTTAGTTCAACTGATCTGGGTGCCCAGTGGATTAAAAAGATTAGGACAGCTGGGTGGTGCAGTAGGTAGAGCCCCAGCCCTGAAATCAGGAGGACCCGAGTTCAAATCTGGTCTCAGGCACTTACCACTTCCTGGCTGTGTGACAAGTCACTGAGCCCCAACTGCCTCAGCAAAAACAAAAAATGGTTGCAATGATTTTGGTTTGGGGGGGGGTTCAGGAGTCTTGTTGCTGACTCATTCTGCTTGTGGTCCATTAAAACCCCCAGATTTTTCCTTACCAGTTGCTTTTTAACCATGATTCTTATGTGCTTGAAATGGATTGGTTCTATAACCCAAGGCCGGGATTTGATTGGCTCCTTTCAAGCTCATCCACATGGCTTTGGGAGCTAGAGTCTAGCTCTCCTGTCCCTCCTTGTCTTGGGTCACCTGATCCAACCTGATAAGCACGTTATCTATTTTTTTTCCTGAGGTGATTGGGGTTAAGTGACTTGCCCAGGGCCACACAGCTAGGAAGTATTAAGTGTTGAGGCCAGATTTGAACTCAGGTCCTCCTGATTTCATGGCTGGTGCTTCTATCTATTGCAACAATTAGCCGCCCCTAAGGTGTTATCTGTTGTAAAAGAAATGGGTCTGTTCATTTTCTTGAAAGCCAATCCCAGAGTGTCACCTATGATGACAAGCCCCGAGCTGGGACCACGCCAGGGCTCAAAGCCACAGGCCCCTGTGACGGCAAGGCCAATAGCACTCACATCTGTCTTTTGCCGTTTACATCGCTCTGATCTCTGGCTCGCAAGCTGGGCAGTGTTTCGCAGTGGCTAGAGAGGCAGCTTTGGAGCTGGGAGGCCCTAACGCGTAATTAACTGGTGTAAGACCCTGGGAAAGTCACCTAACCTCCAGGTGCCCACCTGGGACAGCAGAGGTCCCCATCTTCAGCTGTGTTCTCCTCTCACACCAGCCTGCTGAGGTCTATAGATAGTAAAGGAAGCTGTATATTACATTTGGGGAAACTGAGCCCAAGTGAAGCCGAGTGACTTCTCTGTAAGGGTAGATGGCTCACAACCGTTAAGAGTCTGGACTGGAGGTCGGGTCTTTACAATCTAGATTCACGGTTCTTGTCTTTCCTCCTCCTCCCCCCGCCGCTGCCAGGACTTTGTGTTCTACGCCCCCCGGCTCCGTATCAACAAGCGCATCCTGGCGCTGTGCATGGGGAACCACGAGCTGTACATGCGGCGCCGCAAGCCAGACACCATCGAGGTGCAGCAGATGAAGGCCCAGGCCCGTGAGGAGAAACACCAGAAGCAGATGGAGAGGTGGGTAGCGGGCTTGGGGGGCCTGGGTAGGAGGAGCCTGGCTGGGTGGGGGACCCACGAGGACCGGACCTCCTCCACAGGAGGCCCAGGGAAATGGGAGCCATGGGAAGGAAGCCGCTCGTTGAGCGGCGATTAAAGTACCTACTCAGTGCCAGGGATGCAGATAGCTGGCCCCTGGCCTGGAGAACCTTCCGTTCTCGTGGGAGAGCCGCCCCAGGTGGAAGAGAGGCTATGGGAAGGAAAGAGGGTCTGGGAGGATTCCCAGCAGGCCTGTGGCCCACTGTTCCCAGTTCTCCCAGTAAAACCTGGAAAGGAGTTGGAGGGCCGGGAAGAGGAGGTCCCAGGAGGGGAGAGCGCATGGCGGCCACGTGGCTTCCCCCCTATTTGGAGGGTACAAAATGGCCATGTAGCCCATGTGATTTGGGACATTCGAATGCACAGAATGGAAGTTCAAATGTAGCTGTTTGGCCCTGAACGAGGCACTGTGTGCCTCAGTTTCCCCCAACTATATGGTGGGGATTGTAATGGTATCCACCTCCCAGGACTGTTGTGAAGATCAAATAAGGTACTGCCCGTAAAGTGCTTTGCCAACCTTTGTTGTTGCTGTTGCCATTACAAGCTATGTTTCGAACTGCCTGCCAGATGGAACTCTGGGAGGGCAGGTGCCAGGCCGGTTTTTGAGTTGGGCAGTTTTCCCTGGTTTCCGGCACACTACTTTGCGCACAGTAGGTGCTTAATGAATGGCTCTTGAGAGACTGAGTAGCCGTGAGCTCCCTGGCTTAAAGCCCAGATACACAGGAAATAGCAGAGGCAGGGTTTGAACTCTGTCTCAGGAGTATAGATTGCCACGGGAAGGAGCTCGCTCGTCATGAGCCCATTTCCCAGGCCCTTCTCACCCCCACCATCTTTGAACCCGCCCCCATAACAAAAAGATCACTTAAACAAAGCAAGCACTGACCTTTTGCACAGCGGTGTATGTGACGTTCCACTCCCATAGCCCCTCGCTCCTCGGCCAAAGAGAGGGCGACATGCTGGGAGATGTCCCGAGGCCTGCCGTGGGAAGAACCCCCCTTCTTTAGCTCTTCAGCCCCTCCTTGTCCACGCTGCCAACAAACATGCCCAGGATCCCTTCGCCCTGCCAGCACGGGGCCGCCCCCTTGTGCTGCCATGCTCCCAGGAGAAGCCGGCGGGTCCCCGTGACCCCCTCCTTTTTTAAGCCCCTAGAATCTGGCTTTCGACACCACCACTCTGTGGAGACCTCCTTCCCTAGCATGGCCAGAGAGCTCTGTGATCGTTTTTGCCTTTGTAACCCTGGTGCCTGTTCACATAGTAGGTCCTTCACTGAATTGAATAAGATACAAACAAGGGAGAGATGAGTTTCCCAGCTTCACACCGTGACGTCCACAGATTTTGGAGCACCACTGTATGCACCCCAGCAGCGGCCCAGGAGAAAGGGGTGGTCTTGGGGCACCGAGTCGCTTAGCCTGAGGGAGTGGGAGGCAGGAAGGAGGAATCGGGGAGGTCAGGACAAATGGGTTCGTTTCTCATCTCTAACTTTTAGAAGCCATCCTTTAAGACTCCGGCTTAAGTAGCAGATCTGGGGAGCCCTTCCTGAGCTCAGCTTCTGAAATCACAGGGTCTGGGTTCAAATCCTGTCTCTGCTCTTGCTAATGTGACCCTGGGGAGGGATCATTCTATTTCTTTGGGCCTCGGTTTCTTGAACTCTGAAAGGAGGGGGTCAGACTAGCCGGCTTTGGAGGTCCTTTCCATCACCAGATTTAGGAGCAGGCGAGCCCAGCTGCAAGTTGGGGAAATCCTGCCCCAAATTTCCCTGCATTTGCCCTGGCGCGTCTCGTGCGCATTTAGAAAACTTATTTCCCTGGTAAAGCTCCTTGTGAACTTTGGCTTTTCCTGTGGGCCCCCCCTCCGCCCCCCCGCCCCCAGCCAAGCTTGATCCAGTTAATAGATGTTTGTTGAATTGAAAGCCCTCGGTTGGGTGAAGGCGGGGACCTGGTTCCTACCATCTGGGGGGGGCCCAGGGCAAGCGGGGACCCTGCCTTCTTCTGGGTGCTTTTGTTGCTATGGCCCAGTCTGTTCCCTTGCCCCTCCAGAGCTCTCCTGGAGAATGAAAAGAAGAAGCGAGAGCTGGCTGAGAAGGAGAAGGAAAAGATCGAGAGGGAGAAGGAGGAGCTGATGGAGAAACTGAGGCAGATTGAGGAACAGACCAAGAAAGCTCAGATAGGTAACCAAGGGCCTTGGGGGGCAGGGAGGCACAGGGATTAAGGAACCCCATTGGAGGAGCCGGCTGGGCCCTTTGACCTGAGTCTCTTCAGGGATTCCTCCTGGGGGAAGGGTTGGAAGGAGGGTGGGGGGGGGTGATGGTACGGGGAGGCTGAGAAAACACCCAATGTGGAGAATTGCCCCAAAGTAGAAAGGGCTGCCTCCTCAGGTAGTGAGCTCCCCGCCACTGCCTCCAAGGAGGAGGGAGGCCCTCAAGAAGAGGCTGGCTGACCCCCCTTTGTGGGGATCAGTGTTTTGTCAGGTATGATTGGGTTCCTGCCAATTCAGAGAGTGTGGGGCTCTGCAAATGGGTGGAGCCACGATGGAGGGTGGGGGGAGGGATGTCTTTTGCTTCACCCCCTGCTGTTCCATCCAGAACTGGAAGAGCAGACCCGGAAAGCTCTGGAGCTGGAGGAAGAGCGGAAGCGAGCTCAAGATGAGGCTGAAAAGCTGGCCAAGGAGCGTCGGGAGGCCGAGGAAGCCAAGGAGGCCCTGCTTCGGGCCTCGCGGGACCAAAAGAAGACCCAGGAGCAGCTGGTAAGGCCCCTGGCAAGCTAGCTAGCAGCTAGCTCTCACTGCCTTGGAAGCTGGAGTGTCTGCTCGGTCTCATGTCCACCGCTTATGGGCCCGTGGAACGCTCAGCATGCCACTTGACGTGGCCAAGCTTGGCGAGGGTCTTGGCTTGGTAGCCTCCAGCCCCACATCCAGGGTCTGCAGGATAAAAGGAAGAGGTTTTGTGCGATCAGGGAAGACCAGATCTCTCTGGAGCCGCCCCCCCCCCCCCGGGAGTGTACCAGGCCCTCTTGGCCTCAAGGGCACAAGTCTGGAAGCTTAGGCCAGAGTTTAGGTAGAAGGCTTGGGCCGAGTGGGCAGGGCCCTGCCTACTCCTGGGTCACATTCAGAGAGGCTAGATGCCTTGGGCAGTCCTTTGGTTCTGTGACCAGAGGATCAGCTTGGCGTGAGTGTGGAGGGGCAGAGGGACCTGGGAGGACAGCAGGGCTTGGACTAGCTGCCTCTGGCACCTAGCGGAACACTTTGTAGGGGGGGGGGGGGCTTGGAACCAGCTCAAAGCATATGAGTTATACACAAATATCAGGGGAAAGAGGAGACTGAGCTGGCAGTTTAGCCTGTTGCTTTGGGGCCGTGCAGTGGTTAACCCAGTGCCCGGTGCACAGTAAGTGCTTAATAAATGCAATTGCTTCTGGAGAGGCAAGAAAAGGTAGCAGTTGTTCAGCATTTGGCCCGAGAACTGAGGTGGGATTGTCCCGGATCCTTGTGCTGGGAGTGGGCAGGAAGACCAGAGCCCTTGGGCTCACGGCGGGCTCTGGCTACCTTCCTCCACAGGCTTCCGAGATGGCAGAGCTGACGGCCCGGATCAGCCAGTTGGAGATGGCCCGTCAGAAGAAGGAGAGCGAGGCTGTTGAGTGGCAGCAGAAGGTGAGACGGGAGCCCTTGGCCATTCTCAGTGCTTTGGGCCCCAGGTGGCGTGAGCAGGCAGGAGAGGACCAGGATGGGGACAATTTGGGGCTCATGGCTCCCAAGGCTGAATACCCTCTGCCTCCCAGCTATAATGGGGAGCAAGCACAGCAAGGACAGATCCTGGCTCTGACCCCTTTGTCTTTGAATGTCACCTTGCTCTTTTGTAAAAGGGGAGGGTGTTCCTGGAAGGCCCCTCCCTCTCTCCTTCCCTCCCAAAAGTTCCAAAGCCTCCTAAATGCAGGTGGTTTGCACTTGGGTTGTAGCAGAGTGGTCAGATCCCTGCTGGCCACATGTGTGAGCATCCTGATGCTATCTTTTGATTTCTTTCTTAAACATCTCCCAGGGATATCTTCCTCAGGGGGTTTGCCGGCTTTGAAGTTTTACGCTTATTCTCTAGTGGCTAAAATCTGCCTTGGAGCCGGGAAGCCGTGGGTTCAAATCTTGCCCCCAAGCCCTTCTGGTTGCGTGACCGTGGGCAAATCTCGGTCCTCTGAGTGGAGAAAGTCAAAGATGTTCCTTCACCTGGCGGTTGAAATCCCGGGTCTGGCGTTCCCCACTCTGGTCCTTCCTGTGGCTCACCTTGCCACGCTTTACCCCACAGGCCCAAATGGTCCAGGAGGACTTGGAGAAGACCCGAGCTGAACTGAAGAATGCCATGAGCACCCCCCATGAGAACGAGCAGGACGACGAGCAGGATGAGAACGCGGCCGAAGCCAGCGCTGAGCTGCGGGCCGAGGCCTCCACCAAGGACCGCAGCGAGGAAGAACGGACCACTGAGGCGGAGAAGAACGAGCGGGTCCAGAAGCACCTGAAGGTAGCTGGGGGAGAGAAGGGGGGTGGCCACGGGCTCAGCGGGCTCACCCTCCCTGCCTGGCAGTGCCAACCTGTGCCCTCTGGGTGCAGGGCCCCAAGCTTAAGAGCCAGGCATGCGGATGGCCTGCCGGAAGGGCAGAAGGTGGGGAGTCCATGGGTAGAAGGTGGAGAGTGGGTTTCCAAGGGGAGGTCAGGAGGAGAGTTAGGAGGGTTGCCAAGGTATTAGTGAGTGTGATATAGTAGAGAAGAGTGCTGGATTTGGAGGCAGAGGGACTGGGTTCAAATCCCACCTCAGACACTAGCTCTATGGCCCCTGGGCAAGTCATTTTGAATTCCCTGGGCCTCAGTTTTCCTCATCTGTAAAATGAGGGAGATGACGTTGGACTTGGTGACCTCTAGGGTCCCTTCAAACTGTAGATCTGTAATCCTTGGGCAGAGGAGCCCTGTGACCTCCTGTAGCCTCTCCTTGAATGGCCTTTGGGGAGCTTGAAGCACAGGATTTCCTAAGCTCCTGCTGCATTCGGGGGCCCTGCGGAGCTTGGGATGTATTCATGGCTGAGAAGGGCCAATCCGGTCACTCCCAGAACCGTTCCCAGGAAGAGGGAGCTTACTTTGAGCAAACATGAGCAAGTGTTGGAGGTGGAGTGTAGATGAGCCGAGACCCCTGCCCTCATGGAGTTTCCATTCTAGTGGGGGGATGGGGGAGGTGGTTGGAAAGGCACTAACCTAGATAGGTAAACGTGTGACATTACCCAGGCAGCATCGTTGCCAGGGGGCAGAACGGCGAGTGGGTGAAGGCCTCTGGGGAAATTGGAGGCGGGGCAAGAATACCAGCTTCTGGGAAGGAGGAAGGGGTAACCGCCACGTAGGACCGAGGAAGGAAGCAGGGGGAGGGCTAGATGCAATTCTCAAAGGCAGAAGTGGAGCATGCATGCTGGGGCACTATGGGTAAAGCGCAGGGATGATGGCGATGGGTAGCAGGGGTGGGGAGGACCTTCTGTCGGGAAGTTCGGTCGAATCCAAAGCCCTCCTGTGGCTCTGAGGCCGTTCTTTCTGTCCTCTCCTGGAGGTGAGCAGCAGCGCCCCATCTTTTAAGTGACCTGGATTCGAGTTCCGGCTTCGACACTTACTATCTGAGTGACCCTAGGCAAGTCACCACGTTTCTGAGCCTCAGTTTCCTATCTGGGAAATGTCCAGGTTAATACTTGTGCTGTCACCTGCTCAGGGATTGTCATGAGGGAAAGTTCTTTGTCAGTCAATACATGCTGTGTCCATGTGAGTGGCCATCATCATCATCCTCAGGCCTCAGGCTGTGTCTCTCGTGCCAGCCGGGTCAGAACGCTCTTTTCAGCTTCTCCTCTGCTCTCCTCCCCCTCCCCAACTTAGGCCCTTACCTCGGAGCTGGCCAACGCCCGAGATGAGACCAAGAAGACGACCAACGACATGATTCACGCAGAGAACATGCGTCTGGGGCGCGACAAGTATAAAACGCTGCGCCAGATCCGCCAGGGCAACACCAAGCAGCGAATCGATGAATTCGAGTCCATGTAATCTGCTCCCCGTTTCTCCCCTCCCTCCCCCCCCAGCCATCTCTGACCTGGCCCACCCCTGCCTTTGCCCTTTCTCAATCAACCAACCAGGCCCTCCGGGGGGGCCCCAGAGCACCCTCCTCCCTCCACAGGAGACAGGGGGAGGGGAAGAAATTCAAACCCTTTCCTTTCCTCTTCCCTCACCCATAGCTGCCAGCTTAGACTAGGCCCCAAATTTTTCTCCAGAGGCTCTGCTCTTACCCTTGCCCCCCCGCCATGGTTCTCTCCTGGGCTTGCCCCCTTTCTCCTTCCTCCCAGGGAGCCCCCAGTTACAGGGCACAGTGCCTAGGCCCGAGTTCCCATGGTTCAGTGCAGGGCAGGAACCGAAAGAAAGAAAGAGGAAGGGAAGCCACCTGAACTGTCTCGCTCCAAAGACCACAGAGACACAATTCCCAAGCCTGTTCTACCCAGAACCCTTTTAGACCACCAGGAGAGGAAAAAAGATGGAGAGAGAAATTGGGCCATTCCCGATTGCCCTTCCCAGACCCCCAGCCCAGTTACTTTGGATTTAGGCATTCTGGGAGAAGAGAGAGAAGGTGGGGGTGGGGGGGGGGAAGGAGGGAGGAAGTTCCGAGCAAGACACCAAAAACCATTTGAAGTCTTGGCTGCCCAGCACCCCCAAGCAAAACAGTGCCTTACGGGAGCTGTTTGGGTGCCTTATGGGGGCTGTTGAGGAGGCCTTCTGATTGGCCACCTGTGCCTTGGGGGCTGTCCCTTCTTCCCTGTATGGGCCAGCCCCTCTCCCCCCCCTTCCTTCCCAGAAACCCTAGGGGGTTAGAAGGAGCATTTCTCAGCCCGCAGCTCCCTGTCCCAGGGAAGGGGCCACCCAGCGTTCTCCGGGGTCTGTGGAAGGCCTGAGCGGACGGTCCTTTCTTCCCTCAATGGGGAGATGGCCAAAGGGGGATGAGTAGAAGGAGCCTGATTGAATGTGACCCCCCCACACACACCAGAGATGCTCTGGTCCCCTAAGGCACACCTCCACAGTGTATGTGGAGGGGATGGGATCATGCTTTCTACCAACACAAGCCCTGCAGAGAGCCCTTCTCTTCCACCGCCCCCTCCCCCTTCCCAGGGCACTAGGCAACTGGAGGCTGGCTCTGGGCCACTTTTCATTTGGTCATCCCTCCTGGAGCTTCTCCCCCTCCTCCCATAATCCTCCTGATAAACAATCAATCACCGTACAGTGCGCTAAGTCCTCTCCTCCCACCCGTTCCTGGTCACCATGCCCAGCACGCTGCTGAGCTTTCCTTGCCGGGCTGGCTGGGGGGCAGCAGGGCCCTCCCAATATGATGTACCCTTTCCCCACCCACCATCTAAAAACGGGGATTCCCTCCTTCCTTTATGCATAAATAGAATCTGGTTCTCGTCTCGGAGCAGGGCTGCGTTTCGGCCTCCTGTCCCTCTCCCACACCTTGAAAGTGTATACTGTATTATAAAGAAGATATTTTGCAGGAAATTAATGTTAAAACGCTTTCTGTATTAGTGATGACATCACAATAGGTCACGCTAGATTGTTTTATTATTATTATTATTTGTTCTGCAGCTCCTTCTCTGTTTCTGTCTGGTTTCTCGGGGTTTTGACAGACCCAACTTCTCCCTTCCCTTCTCCAGTGGGCAATGGGACAGGGACGGAGGGGAGCAGCCCCCAACTGCCATCTGCCTTCCTGCCCAAATCTCATGATTTGCTGTAAAATGTATCAGCCCTCTAGCTGTCTCTTGGTCCCTCGTGGTTAACTTGATGTGTCCTGGAAGGCAAGAGTTGGGGGGTAGTAATTCACCCCATGGGAGGCTGGGACAGAAGGCTAGACTTTGTGCGTGCGTCTTGTGTTATTATTTTTTTTTGTTATTTGTCTGGAGGGGTTTATTCTAAGGTCACATCATGTTCGGTTTCAGTGCCAATAAAATTGAAACTACCCCCACCCTTTGGCTTGGTTTCAATTATTTATGGAGCATTTATTAAGTGCCTACTGTGTGAGGGAGGGCCCTGGTGTTTGGAGGAAGGCAGGGGGAGAAAGGGCAGGGGTTGGGATGTGTGACAAGTTTTGTCACCCGAGTTCAAATTTGGCCTCAGACATTAGCTGTCTGACCCCGGGTAAATCACTCCAACATCCTAGCCAAGAAAGCCCCATGAATAGTATTGGTGTGTTAGGGACCTAACTGAACAAGATTTTTCTTTTATTCCCATCTTTTGTGTCTGTCACCTTAACTTCTTCTGTTTTATATATTTCATATATAAAATTGTCTATTCTGTTTTTATATTATTTTGGAATGGAGTTTTATTTCTTATTCTGAATCCTTTTCTTAACTCTCCTTCCTTCTCCCATTGAGAAAGCAAGGAATACAAAGCTCATTACATCCAAACAAAACAAATTCTCACTTCAGCCATGTCCAAAAAACTCTACTTCATTATGCATCCTGAGTCCCTCAGCTCTAGCTGGAGGCTGGCGGCCCGTTCCCTCCCAAGTCCTGGAGATCTGTGGGTAGTTCCATCATGATGTTTCTGTATCACCATCTTTCCCGGATACATGTCCCTCTGTCCCAGAATTAAGGAAAGAAAAACAATTCGGCAAAACGAATCAAGATAGTGACCTGGTATGACCACACGTTGAATGAATGAGTTTGTGAAGTACCCAGGAGCCATAGTGACCTTTCTAAGTGATAGCTCCTGTTAGGAGAAGGGGTCTGTCTTCAGCATTGACTCCTGCTGCTCTGTGGGAGGTTGGGTCTCCTGAGATAGCTTCACAACTAACCAGATAAAGTCCTGGGAAAGAGCACTCAGTAACAAATGGCCTCCAAGTTTGGGCTTTGAAGGATGGGCAAGGAGAGGGGAAAATCTCACTAGCCAAATATCTGGAGGCACTGTCCCGGAGATGAGTTACTTGCACGGAGCATAGTGAGTAGTGTGTGCATTTGGGGAAGGTCCATCATGGGGATACCTCACTAGTACCAACCTGGCTGGCAGAGGGCTTTGAAACTTCCTGAAGGGTTCCCTTGGACCAGTTTAGACATTTCCCTGAGTCTGTTCCTCACCTACCTTGCTCTATGTTCTTGGGACAGTCTGCTGGCTGTGATCTTGCCTCAGTTTCTCATGAAATGAGGACATCTGACTAGCTCTTGCATAACATTTCAGGATTCAAGGAAACTCTTAAGGGACTGGGTCAAACAGGGGAATGCTGGCCCTGCCCTCCAAGTGCCCTCAGCCTCGGGAAGATGGAGATGGACCAAAGCACCCAGAATCCAGATGAAGAACTTGGGAAGCTTCAGTTAAACTAGTATAAGTGGGCATCTCTATTAGACCTAGGTGGGCTTTGGGAGAGTGGGCCTCTCTGCCCCCTAGTGGACAGTCCAGATCGGTGCTTCAGCAGGGAAAGTCCCTAGCAAAGCAGCTGGCTGGATTTGGCTCCTCCAGGGCTTTGTGTTTCCCATCCCCTGGAAGCAAAACATCTTGAATTTGTGACCTGAGCTCAGAAGCTGTTTACATCAACAGTATGATGTGGTGGAGGTGACCCTCATCTTTTTTTTTTTATATTAAAGCTTTTTATTTACAAAACATAAGCATGGGTAATTTTTCAACATTGACCCTTGCAAAACTTTTTGTTCCAAGTTTTGCCCTCCTTCCCCCCACCCCCTCCCAGGTAGTCAATATATGTTAAATATGTTAAAATATATGATAAATCCAATATACGTATACATATTTATACAGTTATCTTGTACAAGAAAAATTAGATAAAGAAGGAAAAAATCTGAGAAAGAAAACAAAATGCAAGCAAAAATCAACAGAAAGCATGAAAATGCTATGTTGTGGTCCACACTCAGATCCCACAGGCCTCTCTCTGGGTGTAGACAGCTCTCTTCATCACTGAACAATAAGAACTGGTTTGAAACATCTCATTGTTGAAGAGAGCCATGTCCATCAGAATTGATCATTGTATAGTCTTCTTGTTGCCATGTAGAATGATCTCCTCATTCTGTTCATTTCACCCAGCATCAGTCCATGCAAGTCTCTCCAGGCCTCTCTGAAATCGTCCTGCTGGTCGTTTCTCACAGAACAATAATATTCCATAATATTCATATACTATAATTTATTCAGCCATTCTCCAGTTGATGGGCAGCCACTCAGTTTCCAGTTTCTTGCCACTACAAAAAAGGGCTGCCACAAACATTCTTGCACACGTGGGTCCCTTTCCCTCCTCTAAGATCTCTTTGGGATATAAGCCCAATAGAAACACTGCTGGGTATGCACAGTTTGATCACTTTTTGAGCATAGCTCCAAATTGCTCTCCAGAATGGTTGGATCCATTCACAGTTCCACCAATAATGTATCAGTGGGTGACCCTCATCTTGAAGGGTGAAGAGAAAGGGGTTAGAACCAAATGTCTGTAGACCTAGAGTCAAACCTTACCTTGAATGTTTCTTAGCTGTGTGATCTTGGAGAGATCCCTTCCTCTTCCTGAGCCCCAGTTTCCTCCTTTGTAAAATGAAGGGATTAGATTCAATTGGTTTGATGTGCCTAAATATATAATTCTGTTACCCTTTCATTTGGATTTCCAATCTCAACAGTGCCTGTCAATGAACCGGGATCCAGTTTGAAAGGGGATTCAATTGTCGATGCCTTGGCAATTGCCCTGGTGCTCAGCTGTGCCCCACTTCAAGTCTATACTATGGGGACTTCTTAGATGTCTCAAAGCCATCCCAGGAAAGATTAGTATATGACCACATCTTATTCTAGATGAGGGCAGCCATGGTAAAGGAAAGGCCTGGAAGTTCATGCTATAGGAGCGTCTGTTGAAGGAAGTGGGAGTATTTAGAGCAAAGAAAACTTGGGAGTTCTTAGATGGCAGTCTTCAAATACTTGAAGGATTGTCACTTGGAAAAGATTTGTTCCACTTAGCCCAGGAAAAAAGAGCTAGGACCACTGGGTAGAAGACATCAAAAGGGCTTGATGTAGAAAAAAAAACATAATTAGAACGACCTGAAAATGGACTCTGGGCAGCTTACATGGGGCTGCAATGGATAGAGTGGCAAAGTTGGAGTTAGGAAGAAGTATCTTCCTTAGTTCAAATCTAGTCTCAGACATTTGTTAGCTGTGTAACCCTGTTTGCCTCAGTTTCCTCAACTGTAAAATGAACTGGAGAAGGTAAGCCATTCCTGTATCTTTGCCAAGAAAATCCTAAATGGGGTCACGAGAGTCGGACATTACTGAAACAACTGAATAACAACAATAGAAATGGACTGGGTAGCTCTGCTAGATAAAGAGTTCCCCGTTACCGGACATAGACGAGCAGAGTGAGGGCTACTGAAAGAAGCACATAAGGTTTGTGCTACAAGCAATCTGAATCCCTTAGCTCTACTAGTCTGGGATTTTGTCAGAGATTTGTGACCCCCTCCCTGACCTGCCATGGCTATAAATATTTTCAGCATTAAATATGAAACAAATTTCAGCATCAACTAGAAATATAAACACGTTCAGCATTAAATAGAAATATAAAATATAAATATTTCCTGAATTAATAGAAATATAAAATATAAATTTTCAGCTATATAGAAATAGATAAAATATACATATCTGCAGCATTAAAGTCCTCAGTGTTTACTCCCTATGGCACCCATCGCAAAGAAAGCTTCTTTAATCCAACTCCCCAGACCTCCTCCTAATAGCTTTTTGGACTATCTGCCCAATAGCTAATCAGTTTGCTTTCATCTTAAATCTTTTCCCTCCCCCTCCTTTCATCTTGTGGCTCTCCCTCCATTTCTCCTTCTGGCATAGCCTCCTGGGCCTCCCCTTCCAGCACTGGCTGCAGTCTCATTTATTTCCCTGACCAGAGAGGGGAGTTAGAATATTCCTTGCTCCCCTTTGTGACTTGAGGCTCTCCTTCTTCCTCCATCATTCAGTAATCTCACCTGCTCTGAGGTTCAGTCCATATCTGTCATCCAATCAAAATTCTGGTAGCTGTTGCCTAGAGACCTCCAGGACAAACTCTTTCCTCTCTCCTTCAAAAAGTTCAGGGCCTGGCCTACAGCTGTTCCTTCCCACTTCCTGCCCTCATGTTAGGGGATTTCAGCATCCAGTTCTTGATTCTTCCTCAAGCTCCCCCCACCCCATTTCCTCATCTTATTGGTTTCCCATGACCTCTTCCTCCACCCCACCTTAGCCACATACCCAGAGATTTTCCCAAACTCTTCTATCAACCCTCTTCAAAACTTCTATGGGGTATCTATCTATCTATCTGCTTCTCCTCCTCCTCCTCCTCTTCCTCCCCTTCCTCCTCCTCCTGCTCCCACCCTTAGCAAAGAACCTTGTTTCATATCTCACTGAAAAAATGGAGACTGTTTGCTGAAAGATCGCTCCTCTCCCCTCCTCATCTGACATCTTCTTCCACTATCTGAGGAAAGAACATCGACCATCACGTCCAATCCCCCTCATTTGATGGATGAGGAAACTGAGGTCCAGAGAGGGTCTCCTAGAGTATCGTAGACCCCACTGGAAGAGCTCATTTTTCACAGAATTGGAAACTGAGAACCTAGAAAGAGGAGTGGTCTGTCTGAGGTCCAGGACAGTCATCCCCTATCATGTATTTTTTCCCCTGAGGCAATTGAGATTAAGTGACTTGCCCAGGGTCACCCAGCTAGGAAGTGTTAAGTGTCTGAGACCAGATTTGAACTCAGGTCCTCCTGACTTCAGGGCTGGTGCTCTATCCACTGCACCACCTAGCTGCGCCCCCCCCATCAGGTATTAATTTGACTTGCCCAGCTCTGGTCCCACCAGCCTTCACTTAGCACTCCCATAAGGATGTAGGTCCAGGGAGCAGCTAAGTGGCATGGTGGAGAGAAGGCTAGGCTTGGAGTCAGGAGTTCAAATCCAACCTCAGACACTTCCTAGCTATGTGACCCTGGGCGAGTCATTTCACCCTGTCTGCCTCAGTTTCCTCACCTGTAAATTGAGTTGGAGAAGGAAATGGCCAAGCACTTCAGTATCTTTGTTAACAAAATCCAAGCGGGGTCATGGGGGTCACCATCCCGATCCCGACTGGTGATGGGCCCACTGTTCTCTGCCCTGCTCAAGCAGCAGCTGGAGTATTATGTTCTGTCCTGGCACCAAGCACACTTTTTGGAAAGACTTCTAAGCTACAAACAGAGGGAGCCCAAGCAGGATAGGGCAGGGCCTCAAGCTCAGAGAAGGCTCAGCAGGGATGAGACACCCAGCTCTCACTGGCCAGGAGGATCAGACTTCCTGCTTGGGTCTAGAATGGGCAGCCATGGTCGCAAAGGGCCACATTCAGGTTACACGGTAGAAGGAAACAGACAAACAATCTGAGATGTCCCAAAGCGGCCATCTTGGAAGAGACCGCCCCGTCCCTGAAGGTGATTCCCCTCTGCTATCTGTCCACACATCACAAAAGAAGCAAAATACATCACAAAACAGACACATCACAAAAGAAACACACACATCATCAAGCAAAGAAACATACATCACAAAATGAGCACACATCACAAAA